>WBZZ01003018.1:170000-185000 GCA_019918135.1 Paulinella micropora | reverse complement strand
CAGCAACAGCAACAGCAGGGGCAGATGGGGGCTGTGAAGTGCATGAAGAGCTAGATGCGAGGGTGTTAGCTGAAGAGAAGAACTCGGAGACACTACGCTGCGCTCCCGACCCCCTCTCTCTAGCCAGGACGTCCACACTGCGCGGACGGCCGCGCCGCGCAACATCAACGTCACTTGGGGGAGAGGGTGGGACAGAAGCTGATGGAACCTCAGTGAGGTCAATCACCTCCTCGCCCCCATCCTCCACCCCAAGCTCCTCCCTTTTACCCTCCCTAGCAGACCAACACTCAGACACATATGATCCAAACAACACATCCAACTTTGGAGGGGGACGCAACGCTGTAACCCCTAACAACGCAGCAAGCCTAAAGTTACTGCGGAAGCGCGACTTCCCCTGAAAAAGCTTACAAAACAATCGTGATTGATCCACATGCGACATATCATCCCAACCCTGCCGCACAGAGCCCTCCCGCTCCCGCCCAAGCAACAAATCCTCCACCACAACCTCAACACCTACGACCTCACCACCCCCCTCACTCCCTCCATCCCCCTCAGCACCCCCCACAGCCATGCCACCGAGCCTCTGCATACTCAGCAACAGCTGCTTACGTCTCCCCTCATGCATGGGGCAATCCCATAAGAAGTGCACAAGGGACTCGTTGACATCATCATGACAACAGACGCAGCGAGGGGACATGCCACTGACCAACTTGCTGCGGTACAACCGAAGGCGGTTGTTGCAGCTGAGCAACCTTCTCCGAAGCAGATTATAATGCGCATCATCAAGGGCTACCCATCTTGGGAACTCCTTAGTTCCAAAGACTTGTCTTAGGATGACTCGCAGGCCATCAGTAAGATCGCTGCCTGCCTCTCGCTTGTCCCACATCAGTTGCTGCACCATCTTGACGTCCTCCTGAAGGGCCCACTTGTCCACAGTCGAACTCCAACCCTCGAGGTCCTTCTCTGAGCTATTTAGGAGCTCCTGAAGCCCTTGTTGTAGATCCATTGAGTCCCTGATAGCGCCTTCGGCCTCCGCAGTCCAGTCGGATTTGACTTGAGATGCGATGACAGGAAATCGCTTCTCCGGTAGAACACGCAGCCGTCCATAGAACTTCAGTTGCGCCGCCCGCCGCAAACGCTCCGCACTCAAAGAGCGCGCCAGAAAGAGTGTAATCCACTTGCTTGTCTTAGGGCTGATGCCGAGAATCATCCTCATGGGGCGCAGCATTGCTGCCTCCAGCTTGGTGAGCTGCGATACGGGGGCACGCCCGACATCGAAGGCGTACTTCAGCTGGCCCCCACAAGTTGATTCCAGCACATGAGACGATACCTAGCTTGTATCTCACATGCACACCAAGAGTACCAACCTGCGGTGGCGACTTCAGTGACACGCGTAGCCCGCAGGGCCTGCTCCTTCCACTTCAGGTCGTCGGTGATAACCACTCCCAGGTACTTGTACTGGCTGGTGACACAAAGCTTCTGGCCGCGAAACCACACCACGGGCTCACCTCGCTCCCTGATACTTGGTCGTTTCGCCTTGCTCGACGTGTAAATGGGCATGATTTCCGTCTTGCCGGGCTTCAAGTTGACTTCCAGCCGGTAATCTTCCGCGAACTTGGCCACAACATTGACCATCTTCTGGAGCTCGGTGCGACTGTGAGCGATGAGGGCCACGTCGTCCGCGTATAGAAGTGCCTTGATGTCGTTCAGCCGCTTCACATCCGTGATCTTGAGGGCACTCGCCAGCCGATCACACAGCTCATCCATAAAGACGTTGAAGAGTGTGGGAGAGAGAGGGGACCCCTGTTGGACGCCTACACCCTCCAGTACTTCGGGGGTGAGTGCTCCATCAACTAGCACTTGCGACGAAGTCTGCTCGTAGCACCTGCGTAGCGTGCGCCAGAACTTGCCCCTTACACCCAGCTTCCAGAGCCTCTCAAATAGGCCATCTCTCCAAACAGACGGGAAAGCCTTGCGTAGATCGACGAACAGGACATACGACTCCCGCTTCTGCTGCTGACGCCCCTTCAACCTCTGCCAAAGGGTAAAGACCTGATCCGTAGTGCGACGCCCCGGGCGGAAGCCTCCCTGCTCTGGACGTAGCTTATCCGGGCCATCCACGAAGAGCGTTAGACGAGTAGCTAATAAGGACAGATACAGCTTACCAAGGCAACTAATAATCGAGATATCCCTCCAGTTGTCAGGATCCGTAGGATCCCCACCCTTGGGGATATTGACGATGATTCCCTTGCCCCAAGCTTTTGGAGTCCTCTCGGCTTCTCGAATCCAGTTGAAGTACTGCGTTAAGTAGCCATTGATGTAGGCGCCGCCATACTTGAGCATCTCGTTCTTCACTTTGTCCTCGCTACAAGCTTTGTGGTTATTCAGGGCACGTTGCCTTGCAAGGACCTCCTCTTGCGTGAACGGCTTGTCCAGCTCTTCGCAAGTGTCTTCACCTACTTCGTGCTCCTTCATAGCCCGGGCCACCTCATCTCTGAAGCGATCGTTCCAGTGGAACTGCCGCTTAGCTTCGGCTTCCTCCCACTCCAGCGAGCCTGCTTCTGCACAGCACTCCACCACAACAGCCGCACTTGCCGGATTTTCCCGTGGCTTCACCGAATTTTTCCGAAATTCCTCCCACCGCGCGACCTTTTCCGGCAGCGTACACGCCAGTGAGCCATCCTCCCTTTGCACCGGCGCGGAGACCTTCGTTCTGCGTGCCCCGCCAAGCCGCTTCGCGAGTAGCCAAAAGCGCTTTGAGGATTGCTCGCGTTGACATTTGACCGCTTCTTCCTGCACTTGCTTGAAGGAGGCGGACTTCTTGGCCCGAGTTGCCTTCCGAATTTGCTTGCGGAGCCGTAGCCAATTCAGACGGGCTTCCGCATTCGATTCATCCCTCCTGTATGCTGCGTAGGCCTCCCGGCGCTGCTGAATGAGCTCCTTTAGCTCCCCGTCGAACCAATTGTTGGTGAAACGGGGTCGTATACATCTGGAGCCAAGGACCCGGTGCGCCGCCATTCGGAAGGACTGCGCCACTCGCTCGGTGACGTCATCTACCACCCGTTGGCTGTCGGCACCACCCGATAGGTCAAGCTCAGGCAGCTGATGTACTCCAAGCTTCTGTAGGCAAGGCTGGAATACGTCATCGAACTTGTCGCGTAGATAATCCAGCGCTTGCTTCGCAGCGTGATCATTACCCGAGACACCAGCACCAATAAGCTTATCAACACGAAAGGACCTGTAAGGTTTCGCAGCCCGCTTTGGCCGGCGCTGGCCGCTCCACGTCAGTTCGGCCCGTACTGCCTTGTGGTCCGTATCAAGATCATCTTCGCATACTCCGAACTTTGCTCCAGATGCCAAGCCAGGCGACGCGCAGATGTAATCGAGGAGGTGCTTGCCTGTGCCCATGCCGCGCTGCTCACGCCGGGACCACCAGTAGGACCCTTCCACTGGGCACGAGAAGCCGCTCAGATTTCGCAGACCCGAAGCGACGAGGACAGCCGCGAGTCTCTTGCCGTTCTCCGAACGTACCGGTGCTCCCTTATCATCGACCTCCCCGTGCTGACCGACGATGCCCTCCTCTTTTCGGCTGCATGCCGGCCCGAGCTTTGCGTTGGCATCCGCCACCGTGACCACAAGACCTTTGGCTCCAAAAAAAGCTATAGCTGCCTGCCAGGCCGCATACGCCTCTGACGACTCTTCTTCCTGCGTTTCCTGGGGAAAGTAGCCGTTGCCCACATAGATATCCTGAGCGCCGGTAACACCCGAGGCGATACGCAGCCACACTTGCTGCCGGTGGTCGACGGGGGCTGACACCAGGTTGCAATACGGACCAAGGAAGTTAGCCACCGCGAATAGAACCCCACCCTTGCAGCGATTTTTCTCGCTGACCTCCGCAGGTTTTCCAAAAATCCGGAATCCATCCAGGCTGCAGTTGGAAAGTTGCTTCTTGCCCATGCGGTGCTCCTGAGCCCCGATGACTAGCCAGCCCTCGTGCTTGTAGAATGATGCCCATTCCGCCGTGCCTACGTTGTCGTATCCCGTTTTACCCTGCCAGTTGTGACTCGCGACGAATAGCTTGAAGCCGGTATCGAACTGCTTGGAGCGGTGCTTCTTGGCTCGTTTCCGGACCCGACGGCCGTCTCGCTTGGCTTCCGCCCTCGTGCTGCCCCCCTCTGCAGGTGCTTGCGCAGGTTGGTCCCCCACTGCACTGGCCGCCGAATGCAGGGGCACCACATGCACATCAGCACACTCAGACACACACTTAGGTGCATCGGCAGCCAATTCCGAAGACACCACCTGCACATCATCGACACATTCTTCATGCAGAGGCAAGACGCGATATCCCGTCGCAGCTTCCTCCTTCCGGACCGCCGCTTCCCCACGCAGATGGATGCGAATAAGCCTTCGGACACGTTCCCTGTCCCTGAACCTGCGCCCAAGGGCCACATTGACCCCTCTGCCGAAGAATTTGAGATGTTTGAGTTGCTGCAACGCCGTCTGCCTGCTGTCATCGTCCTCGTAGACCAGCTCCAGGTGACGAAACATTCGCTGGCCTTGCCACTCCATTACCGGGACCACCAGACCAAGACCGCTCATTTTGGAGGCGATCTCCTGTAGATTGGCGCGTTCTGAGAGCCCCCAGACAATCAGATTACGCCCGTCCTTGTCGTACCGATCTACCCGCCGGTACCGTCGAGGCGGCGGTGCCATCTGCCATATAGCGCCGCTCGCCTTATGTTGAAGCGCCGGGTTTGGGGAGGAAGGATGAGGCGCAGCTAAGATAGCCTCTCCACGTGGTTCAGGAATTCCGTCTTATACGCGAGCCCTCATCCTCCCATCCTGGGACATCGGGCCAGAGCCCGTCGAAGAGGCATTCCCACGGGGATTGTCCAGGTCTTCGGCGATTCTACCTTGTCCCATAAGGGCCACAGTGGTAGCTCCGTGCTTGGCGTATTTGTAATCCATTGAGAGTAGTAGACGGCCAATGTCGCTGGCCATCACCGCCGCGCCTCTTTACGCCGAGGAAAGCGCCCGTCCATGCAAATAGCATCGGCGGTATCTGCAACACACACTACACGCATTTCCGCCGGTGTCACTGGACGCTGCCGCGTCGCTTCGTGCCCTTCGGCGCCCGCCAGCACCCCCAGCGTCGCCAGAACCTGCCTCACGCACTACACACACTCTCCATCGCATTGCCAACGCCTCTACTCTCATGCCATATGGACTTTCAGCTGCTCCTAACAATACACATCATGAGGTACGGGTGTCCCCGAGTGGAGCCAGATCGGACGGCGTGCCGCTGAAACTCCTTCCCCCACGTGGGTATAGAAGGCGCGAACCTAGCGGTACCTATAGGGTCTTACAGACAAGTATAGTAATCCCAGCCGAAGCTGCTCAGTTAGAAATGCAACGGTGAAGGGTGTGAATGCATGGGGCAAGGCACAGCAACGCAGCAAGGCACTGGCAAGGCATTGGGACCGACTGAAGCCCCTCTCCAACGTGCGCTCATCATGTGTTCCAGTTAGGCAACCCCGAAGAAGCGAAGATAGGGAGGAGACAAAACCCAGATAGGATGAAGATAGGATTAACATGAAGCCGAAATGGAGCCGAGTTGGAACAGGTCAACTCAGCCCCATCTCGGCTCAATGTGAATCCTATCTTCAACCCATCTCGGTACTGTTTCCTCCGAATGCTCACCTCAACAAGATCACCAAACCGGAACTGGAAGCCCCCAGGCATTTACTCGGCAGGAAATTCGGCGAAAATGGGCTAACCAGGAAACCAGACCCAAACCAACAGTCAAGAAAAACGAGCCAACCAACAATCCAATAGACAACCCCACAACCTGCCTGGCCGAACCCCTACCGAGTAAATGCCCAGTTGAGAGTTGCGCATATCCCGGTGACCGCCCTCCCCAAGCGGTCACCTTCGTGGGGAGAGGCCCAACCACCTCCTCTTCCCATGGAGTGCCATCTTGTGCACCCCTCCAGAATAATAATAATAATAATAATAATAATAATAATAATAATAATAGGCTTCCTCAGACTATAGCATCAGATCCAGATCCTGGACATGTGCCTCCATTAATATTAATAATAATAATAATAATAATAATAATAATAATAATAGTGCTTCTCTGTCAGTGGCTGATGCATTTCTGCACATGCGCCTCCATCGTCTCACCCGTGAGGGGAGTACGAAGAATTGACGATAAGCTCTAATGACACCCCCGCAAGGGCAGTTCCAACACTTCCAGACGGGCCGGTATGTTCAATGAAAATACTGGTCCAGAAATAGACCGGTATGTTCAATGAAAATACTGGTGGCACCGACGGAAATCGAACTGGCGACAGGGCCCAGATGGTAGAACTTGACCACTGGGCTATCACGGTGTCCAATAATAATAATAATAATAATAATAATAATAATAATAATAATAATAATAATAATAATAATAATAATAATAATAATAATAATAATAATAATAATAATAATAATAATAATAATAATAATAATAATATGTATGTATGTATGTATCGTCTGCAAATTGCTGAGCCAAAAGGCCATGTGCATCCAGTCCTCCATTCCATAAGGAAAGTCTCCACACCAATCGGTGGAATAAAGGAAGTGACAGCATAGAACATTACTCTAGGAGCTTTATACCAATCAGCCCATGGAAAGGACCGATGGCCTATGTAATCCCTAATAATAATAATAATAATAATAATAATAATAATAATAATAATAATAATAATAGTGCTTCTCTGTCAATGGCTGATGCATTTCTGCACATGCGCCTCCATCGTCTCACCCGTGAGGGGAGTACGAAGAATTGACGATAAGCTCTAATGACACCCCCGCAAGGGCAGTTCCAACACTTCCAGACGGACCGGTATGTTCAATGAAAATACTGGTCCAGACGGACCGGTATGTTCAATGAAAATACTGGTGGCACCGACGGGAATCGAACTGGCGACAGGGCCCAGATGGTAGAACTTGACCACTGGGCTATCACGGTGTCCAAATAATAATAATAATAATAATTATAATAATAATAGTGCTTCTCTGTCAATGGCTGATGCAAATCTGCACATGCGCCTCCATCGTCTCACCCGTGAGGGGAGTACGAAGAATTGACGATAGGCTCTAATGACACCCCCGCAAGGGCAGTTCCAACACTTCCAGACGGACCGGTATGTTCAATGAAAATACTGGTGGCGCCGACGGGAATCGAACTGGCGACAGGGCCCAGATGGTAGAACTTGACCACTGGGCTATCACGGTGTCCAAATAATAATAATAATAATAATAATAATAATAATAATAATAGTGTATCTCCTGCCAATTGCTGAGCCAAAAGGCCATGTGCATCCAGTCCTCCATTCCATAAGGAAAGTCTCCACACCAATCGGTGGAATAAAGGAAGTGACGGCATAGAACATTACTCTAGGAGCTTTATACCAATCAGCCCAATAATAATAATAATAATGATAATAATAGTGCTTCTCTGTCAATGGCTGATGCATTTCTGCACATGCGCCTCCATCGTCTCACCCGTGAGGGGAGTACGAAGAATTGACGATAGGCTCTAATGACACCCCCGCAAGGGCAGTTCCAACACTTCCAGACGGACCGGTATGTTCAATGAAAATACTGGTCCAGACGGACCGGTATGTTCAATGAAAATACTGGTGGCACCGACGGGAATCGAACTGGCGACAGGGATGGTAGAACTTGACCACTGGGCTATCGCGGTGTCCATAATAATAATAATAATAATAATAATAGTGCTTCTCTGTCAATGGCTGATGTAAATCTGCACATGCGCCTCCATCGTCTCACCCGTGAGGGGAGTACGAAGAATTGACGATAGGCTCTAATGACACCCCCGCAAGGGCAGTTCCAACACTTCCAGACGGACCGGTATGTTCAATGAAAATACTGGTGGCACCGACGGGAATCGAACTGGCGACAGGGCCCAGATGGTAGAACTTGACCACTGGGCTATCACGGTGTCAATAATAATAATAATAATAATAATAATAATAATAATAATAGTGCCTCTCTGTCAATGGCTGATGCATTTCTGCACATGCGCCTCCATCGTCTCACCCGTGAGGGGAGTACGAAGAATTGACGATAAGCTCTAATGACACCCCCGCAAGGGCAGTTCCAACACTTCCAGACGGGCCGGTATGTTCAATGAAAATACTGGTCCAGAAATAGACCGGTATGTTCAATGAAAATACTGGTGGCACCGACGGGAATCGAACTGGCGACAGGGCTCAGATGGTAGAACTTGACCACTGGGCTATCACGGTGTCCATAATAATAATAATAATAATAATAATAATAATAATAGGCTTCCTCAGACTATAGCATCAGATCCAGATCCTGGACATGTGCCTCCATTGAATAATAATAATAATAATAATAATAATACTATATCTGAGGCGTACTGATGCAGCTAATGGCATATCCTCAACGGACATAAGCATCCAGTACCCTTGTTCGAGGTCCTCCACCCCCCCGTGTCAGTCTCTCGCGTGATGATCGGGGCCACCGATGGAGCTCCTGAGGGCAAGACTGCACTAAGCCGAGGTTATTCCGCAGTCCCAGCAACCTCTTGCAAGACGTCACCGAATGTGCAAGTGCATACACCAAGCGCGGTTGCTAGAGCTGCCTCGAAACCCCACCCATAACAATCTGGTGTCTGCTGGGTCCTGGGCTATCAAACAGCATATGCGGAGTTTAAGATCTTTTACGCGCGCAACGACCCTCCTCCCCAGTATCTACCACCAAAGGGTTATGAGTTGGCGTCACAGTTTGTGCCAGACGCGCTTCTAGACTATCGTGGGGTGCAGGACTTTCAAATTCATCCTCTTTACTCACTATTTTTGTCACACACGTGCGCTACACACAAATTAAATGCATTTTCTTTCATCCAGCAAAAAGGCAGACTGGCATATCATATTTGCAGCCCCCGCGGTGGATGTCTTTATGCATGTGTGCATGTGTGTATTTATGTATTTTTTGTGCGTGCATGAATGTATGTATCTATGCACGTATTCGTACGTATGTATGCATACGTATGTATGTGTATTTCTGTGTATGCATGTGTGCATGTGTGCATTGTGATCCTGATGAAGGGTTCTTTTGGAAACGGCGGAGTTTGGCTTTTTGACTGAAGGGTTGTCATGATAATGGACTTCGTCTTCGTCTTCGTCGGTGGGGACGTAGGTAGAGTCGTTTTTATCGACAGAATCCTCTTCCTCGACCTCCTCCGGCTCTTCGTTTTATTCATCAGTTTCCGGTGGTTTCTTCTCGCCTTTATCTCCTTGTCTCTTCCTGTTGGACATAAAGAGATTGACCGTGCGGCCGTAGAGGTGGGCCTGGGACGTTGCGAGAAGGTCATAAGAACCTGCCGGTTGCGTACTGGCACGATTGCCGAAGATTTGTTTGATCTTGGAAGCAGGGTATGAAGTTGCTTGGGCCAAAGTCTCCTGACGAAAGTCGTAGCTGACGGTGGCTAGTTGATGATCGCCCACTTGAAGCGGCGTGTCGAAAAGGTGAAACTCGGTCTCATAAATAATTTGTCTTGCCTTAGGCTTGAGATGGATGTAGTCTGTCGGCTTGATCCTCTGGGCCTCGTCGATGGACAAGTTGATCTGTGCGGCCACCTCGTTGGCGAAGAGCAGATCCACGCGATCGGGCAGGTGGATTGACACGTAGATGGTGATCGCGTGGAGCGGCGACGCAGGATCGGCGGAGACAAAAAGTTCGATGCCATGGGTGAGTACTGCGTCGATGCCGACGGACGAGCGTGCTTCTACCGGGGGCAACTTCCGAATGGTGAACCCGTGCTGCATAACCCATGAAAGGCGGGCCACGCCTTTGCAGTTGCAGGCGGAATCCAAGGTGCATGTAGTCTTACCGATGGGCGGGCGGTCGAGAGGGTGTTTTGCGACCCAAACACATCCAGTAACCACTGTCGGGATGGTCGCGATCCGTAGGGGTGGAGGCGTTGGCACCAGCAGAGAGGCCGGGCGGGACCGGGTAGTCATATGGAAAGCGCTCGGATTACTGCGAGCAGCGGCCGCTGGTGACGAAGCTTCTTTTTATCTTGGCAACGCTGCTGACGAAGCTTACATTCCTCGAACGAATGTCGGGGTAGTTGATCCTTCTTCAAAAAGCTGTTATGCTCTTTGCAGTAGGCGCAGGGCGTGCCCGTAAACGGTTTACGTTTGGTCTGGTTTGACGGTCTGCTCGGTGGGTCAGTCTCAGTCGTAGACATAGACGTCTTCGAAGGGATCACCACAGCATTGGCTTCCGTGAGATGCTGTCGCGGTGCCGGCTTCTTCTTGTTCGGGTGTTCCTTCTTATCCGGGTGGGTCGTCTTCAAACGCTTGTCTGGGCGAGTCGACTTCTGTGGAGGAGCGGTCTGGGGCATAGCCATAGCGTCGGCTTTACGCTTTTGTCGAAAAGGGCGGTTAGGGTTTGTATTCTCCGGGGCTGTCCTGTCCTGCTGAGGTCGTTGCTGTCTCCGACGGTCAGTACGAGTGGGTGGTTGCCCTTGGCGAGTGTAGTCCCGCTTGCGCGTACATGGTTCCTCGGTGTCGGTGCGGACCGGGATCTCCATCGTCAAAAGATACTTTGTCATGACGTTGGGGTCAAGGGTTCTGGCCCAAGGGAGAAGGTCTAGGTTGCGTGGCCATCCGACATCGTAGCTGAGCAGGACTTGATCTGCCTGCTGATTCCAACGATGCGTTCCATCGGGGTCAACATGCGGCCCAAGTCCTCAAGCTGGTTTCCGTCGCTGGTCACACCAGTCACACGTGCAGCTTCGTAGTGCGTGATACATCGGTTGATGTACGCCAAAAGTTTCTCTTCTCTGAAGCGTCGTAAATTGAGGGCTTGGAAAGCTGACTTCCGCGTATCATGTTTATCCAGGCGGCCGTGGATGAGGTCGCGGATGAACTGTAGCCAAATGAGGGACTGCGAGCACCATACTTGCTGAATAGGGGCGGACGAAACGGGCCCAACAGGCGTCCATGATGGCAACTGTAGCTTTGTCTCCCCACGCGCGAACATTGCTGATGGCATGCATGATGGCCAGTTGGATCGGCGTGTTGGCAACGTGGTAGTTGACCGCCAATTCGCGATCGAAGGTAACGTGGTCCGGTGACGGTATGACAGTCGGACTAGACAGGATGAACATGGAGCGGTGTGCCGGTGCGGATCCGGAAGGTCGTGACAGCATATACATTTGGTAGCCCGAAGTAGCGCCTGAGTTACTAGAGCGAAGGACCCCGCGTGGCGGCGAAGACTGGGATGAAGTGGCATCACCAGAGAAGCCTCCCGAACGGGGAGCACTGGGTTGTGATTGTTCAGCGGGGTTGGCGCCTTGGTCTGGCAAGCTGCTGGCCTCGCCGTCGCCTTCGTTGTCGTTGTTGTCTTTGACGATCTCCTCCACCTTTTGTTCCTGTTTTCGTTTGTCTTCCCGTGCTTGTTCCGTTTCCTCCTGCCGCTCTCGTTCTTCCTCCTCGGCAAGCTGTCGTGCCACTTCTTCAGCACTTTTGGTAGCCTCGCGCTCTGTTTCTTCGCTTGCGATTGTTGCTGCAGCCGTTTGGGTTGCTGTCGCAGTAGCGATTTCTTCCTCTTCAGCTATCTGAGCTGCCGTCGCAGTAGAGATTGCTGGAGGTGCAGAGCCTTCCAGGATGGGTGCTAACGTGCTGGTGCCCGAACTTGATGACGCTGGTGCAGTTCGCAGCGTCCGACGTGCAGGTGTCTGTGGGGGACCAAGGAGGGCCGTAGCGGGTGGAAGAGTCGGGTTGAGCGCCGAAATTGAAGTGAGCAAACCAACGTCATAGGATTGTTCGACAATAGGTAGGTTCGGTCGCTGCGGGGACGAGAGAAGAGTACAATAAAAGATAGCATAGCCAATGAACGATTTACCGGCTCACTTGTTCTACCTGCGAGTAGGGTCGACAAGGGGCGGGGTGGAGCGAGTAGCAGCCCGAGCCATGCGTCCAGTACGCATGAACGAAGCATCCGGGGACGGAAAAGGCATGTTGGGTATCTGGGGCATGAAGGGCGGAATGGGCTGACGAAGTGTCGGTGCAATCGCAGCTGCTGGGGCTGGAGGCAATATTGGAGTTGACGGAGTCGTTGTAGCTGTTCTGGGAGTCGAAAACGTTGAAGGGTGGATCGGGTGGATCGTTGTCGAAGAAGAGCTTCCAGCGGGGTGCAAAGTGGTTGGACCAGTCAGACTCGGTGGGGGAATGGATGTGGCACCAACGGCTGTACCCGACGGGGCGGTGACCGGTAATGACCCAGCCAATCCAGCAGTGGAAGCAGTAACCGGGTAGTAGTTATGGAAGACTTCTACAGGGATGATGTTGCCAATCTGGTTCCAGAGCTTCTCTGCTACTGCCAGAGATCCAGTGGGTCCCAGGTATTGGGTATAGACTTCAGTGTCTGTCCAATCGGGGTTACGACGGTCTAGGCTAGCTTGAGGGGCAATCGGGACCTGAGGTAGCGATGTGGCCTTGTCCTTATGGTTCTTTCGCAACAGATCGCGTTCATCGCTTATGTAACTGGTCAATAAATCGTAGATAAATTGAACGATCTGGGTGCGGGAGAGATTTGCGTGAAGGTGAGTAGTCTTCCCAGCCTTGATTTCCTCCTGAAATTTCTTGTCGGTACGTAGAGTGTCCGGACGAGAACCCAGGATGGGGTAGGGTTCCAAGCAGCGTCGCTTGTGTTCGTTGTACTTCGAGACTGGGTCGTCGTATCGTGACTGATTCCACATGTAGGCGTACCAGGAGCAGGCCAGAACGCAGAGCAGTAGCTGAAGGGGTCGGTGTGCAGTGGAGTAGGTGTTCTCCACTCTGTAGGCAGGGGGTGACCCTAAAACGACAAAACCAAACACATACTGTGTTGGTTGACTGCATAGTGTGTATGAGGGCAGAGGAGGGCCACAAGAATGCAACGGCAGGTGAACAATCTGTCGAGACATATGTGATTTGGTTACCTCTGTCCTAATACGTTGTTGTATAGCCACTCCTGAAGGAGAGGGCCTTTCCAAATCGATCTGTCGACAGAACACACCAACTCTGTGTGTGTAGTTTTCTCTTGAATGGAAAAAAATTCGAATTGTGAGTTTGTATACAACTCTTCAAGTAGGCAGATACAACGAACTCTTAATAGAACACTATGGCTGCTTTGAGTCCTGACTCAATGTGAGCAGGTGAAATACCAGTAAATAGTAGAGAGGTAACTTCGTTTATTTACGTAATTTCGAACTCTTGGCAGGCTTGGTTGCAAATTACGATCGAGTGTCGAACGTAGATTGTGAGGTCTCCAGTTCTCAAACGGATAGTGTCGCGAGTCTTCAAGTTAACAGTCATTAAACGGATAGTGTCGGGTTGTTGGACTTGAAAATTCAAGGCGAAAATGACTGGCAACGGAAGACAAGTTAGATATTGTGTTTTTCCGTTTTTGTCCACAAATTTACCGTGAAGCGGTTTCACGGGGAAATCGGGGAAAAAGGTAATACGAACAGAAAAAACAGCAATAGCTAAAAAGAACTTTGAACTGATCGTTTGAAATCATTTCTGAACGGAATCGAAAACTAGTTAGTGAAGTCGAAACGTAGTGCAGAGGGGAATCTAATGAACAGATCAAAAAGACTTATCAACGGTAAAGGTTTTGGCCGGTCGTTAAGGTGCTCAGTCTGATAGCTCACTTACATCTGGTGAATCTTCTTCAGTCTGTTCTCTTGGTTCATCTGCTTCCTCTGCTGCTCTCATACTACTCAAATCCCATCAGTATTTCTTTTTCGCAGCAATCTCATCAAGAAATACATCTTTCACCATATCTCCTAGATGTATACTAATACAGTAAGCATATTCCTCTAGCTGATAGTAAAATCCTTGAAAATGTTCTGTGACACCGTCATAGACGGGTGCGTGAGATAATAACTGTTTCCAGTTCGTGTATTGCTGTGATGAACCACTATCCCAACTGCTCATGACTGATAATTAGTTATAAACCGGTCACTCACTTACCTTACCCTATCTTTCACTTGCGGCTTACCGGGAGACTTCGTTAAAAGCAAGGTTGCTCACAGCCACTTTAATCAGAAAACATAAACGCAGAACTGAACTGCAAGAGAGCTAACTAATATAATGTTTAAGTTCCCAGACCCCGCAGTGTTACCAATTAGTAATATTTGCTAAAATTTCACGCAAATCCGGGTCAGACTGTTTCCAATTAGTAACAAAAAATGTTACTAATTGGTAACAAAAATTACAGTTTAATTGGAAACTCCGGGAACTTAAGCACTAAGTGCGTGGCTAACAGTAACTGACTGTGCGCTCAATGATATGGTCGGGTGCAAAATGGTAAAACGTAACGTGCACAATTGACTTGAATTATACATTACATTGACTCCTAATTATTAATATAACTTAGTAAAATATAATATTACCTCGCATAGAAATCAATCATAATTACGACTTGAATAGTGACTTGAAGTTACCTGTCCAACGTCTGGTACTGGTGGCGAATTGCATTTATAATTATATTTACATATTAATATTACTAATTTGGTGAGGGTTCCTTTTTGGTTCTTTTGAATCTCAGTGAAGTCTTAGTAAAATGATGTTAGAGAACTGGGATCCTGGAGCCTCCGGTTATTAATAACAGGCTAGTTTCCCTACCCGAACCTTCATTTTTCCCAACGTGAGTGACAGGTTAATTATATATCTAATTAACGTGACGTGGTTTCCTCTCTTTTTTATTATAAAGGAGGAAGATTAGGTTATTTTCAGAGTGCTTGGAATTGAATGGATAAATACACCGGCTTGCATTAAATAATATCTTTTGAATCAGTATAATATTAATATACCTGACAAAAGCTATCCGGGGGGTGATGCATACATTTCACCTGCTCTCATCAAGTCAGCACTCAATGCAGCTATAGTTGCACGTTTC
>WBZZ01003018.1:127500-167500 GCA_019918135.1 Paulinella micropora | reverse complement strand
AAAAAAGCAATATTAATATTGAAATGTATGCAATATTAATATTGCAAAAAAGAATATTAATATTGAAATGTATGCAATATTAATATTGCAAAAAAGCAATATTAATATTGACATGTATGCAATATTAATATTGCCAAAAAGCAATACCAACATTGAAATTATGCAATATTGATTTTGCCAAAAAGCAATATTAATATGGAAATTATGCAATATCAATATTGCAAAAAAGCAATATTAATATTGAAATGTATGCAATATTAGTATTGCAAAAAAGCAATATCAATATTGAAATTATGCAATAATAATATTGCAAAAAAGCAATATTAATATTGAAAATTTGTATGCAATATTAATATTGCAAAAAAGCAATATTATTATTGAAATTATGCAATATTAATATTGCAAAAAAGCAATATTAATATTGAAATGTATGCAATATTAATACTGCCAAAAAGCAATATTAATATTGAAATCATGCAATATTAATATTGAAAAAAATCAATACTAATATTGAAATCTATGCAATATTAATACTACCAAAAAGCGATATTAATATTGAAATTATGCAATATTAATATTGCAAAAAAGCAATATTAATATTAAATGTATGCAATATTAATATTTCCGAAAAGCAATGTTAATATTGAAATTATGTAATATTAATATTGCAAAAAGGCAATATTAATATTGAAATGTATACAATATTAACATTGCAAAAAGCAATATTAACATTGAAATTATGCAATATTAATATTACAAAAAAGCAATATTATTATTGAAATGTATGCAATATTAATATTGCAAAAAAGAAATATTAATATTGAAATTATACAATATTAATATTGCCAAAAAGCAATATTAATATTAAAATGTATGCAATATTAATATTGCAAAAAAGCAATATTAATATTGAAAATCTTGAAATTGATGCAATATTAATATTGCAAAAAAGCAATATTAATATTGAAAGAGATGCAATATGAAAGAGATGCAATATTAATATTGCAAAAAAGCAATATTAATATTGCCAAAAAGCAATATTAATATTGACAATCTTGAAATTGATGCAATATTAATATTGCAAAAAAGCAATATTAACATTGAAATCGATGCAATATTAATATTGAAAAAAACAATATCAATATTGCAAAAAATCAATATTTATATTAAAAATATTGAAATTGATGCAATATTAATATTGCAAAAAAGCAATATTTCAAAAAAAATAATAAAAATATTGCTGGGACTTAGAGCTGACTGATGCCGGGCCACCAGTGAGAAATATTGAAAAAAGCAGCAATCAATATCTATCGAAAAAGATATTGATTTTTTCCCAAAAAAATACTTATTTTTTGTTTTTTTAAACAAGTATTGAAAGCTGAATTTAAGGTATCCGGTGCCACTAGGTGAGTTTTTTTAGGTTACACTGCCGGCCCAGCAGCAAAATCTGCTATATAAAATCAATATTTTCGTTAATATTAATATTGATTTTTGATCAATATTAATATTGATTTGAAATCAATATCTTAAAACTCCGGGTAGTGGTACTGCTTCATTTACATCCCCGGAGGGATAAAATATGATTTTTGTAATTAATAAAAACATGTACAGGCTAATGTTAACACGACGAAAATTTAACATTAATATTTTACTAGTAACAACGACTTGAAAAAAGAAATGAAGGTACTAAAAGAATAAAAGAATTGTTTGTGCATAAACTACTATAATATACTGGTGCTAGTGGTGAGTCAAGATTGAAGAAGTGTAGCAGCGCTTTGGAACTTTCAACCGGTCACGGAGTCCAGTTGTAAAAGCCAACCGGTGAGATGCATTACCAACTTGAATTGAAAGCGAATATTTCCAATGCGACAAACTCAAAAATCCGAAACATTGATTTCCATTAAAAAAATATAATATTTTTGAAACTTAATTATAATAATTACAAAAATTCGTATTGATTACCGGTACCGGTTGGGTACAATGAATAAAATCAAAGAATGCTCAAAAACCCTAAACCAGAACCGAAGATCGGAAGACTCTTGAACCATCATCGAAGCTCTCAATGTAAACTGAAAAACAACGTGCCAGCCACTACCTGAGACTACGCTGTGTTTTGCTGGAGGAAGAAGGAGCCCCCGACTGAATGTTTTCAGAAAACCAAACTTGAGCTGCCGAGTAGGCATTGACTCACCTGTTGTTAACTGTTGGTATAGGGGTAACCATTGGCTATTGCTGAGTGTCAAAGAAGACCATCCTGAATTGCTTGATCTAGCGGTAGGGATCCTGTCTAAGGTGCGGGCGGCTCATTCAGGCCTATGTTCCCCTGTATGACTGAGAATCCTATTTGCTTTGACTGGATCGTATGTTGAGAATCCTGCCAGACGTCTGAACATTGCGAGGATTGCTTCTGCCTCTGTCGACAGCGGCAGTTTCGCTGCTATTCGCAATGATTGTTCCCCCGTGGGAATAATTTCATAACGCATTAAGCGTTGATATGCGAATAGTGCGAAGCGGTAGTTAACACTGCCTATCCCGCAACTAGGCAATACATCCTTTGCTGTCTGTGTCTTTAGGTGAGCGTTCGCTGGTGTGCGCGCGAACTGACAGAACCGGTAATGTGCTGCCCAATCCTTCTTTTGGCAAGAAGTATTACAGTACTTTACCCACTGGCATTCGCATACTCTTCTGCTTCTCTAGTGTTTCTTCTTAGGGTCTGTCGTCTGTGTGCGTGATGATGTTGATGAGGATGCGTTTTCTTTGTCTTCTTCCTCACTTTCCTCTGTGAGTTTGTATATAACTCTTCAAGTAGGCAGATACAACGAACTCTTAATAGAACACTATGGCTGCTTTGAGTCCTGACTCAATGTGAGCAGGTGAAATACCAGTAAATAGTAGAAAGGTCACTTCGTTTATTTACGTAATGTCGAACTCTTGGCAGGCTTGGTTGCAACTTACGATCAAGTGTCGAACGTAGATTGTGAGGTCTCCAGTTCTCAAACGGATAGTGTCGCGAGTCTTCAAGTTAACAGTCATTAAACTGATAGTTTCGGGTTGGACTTGAAAATTCCCAAATCGATTTGGGAAGCCTCAAAGCGAAAATGACTGGCAACGGAAGACAAGTTAGATATTGTTTTCTTCCGTTTTTGTCCACAAATTTACCGTAAAGCGGCTTCACGGGGAAATCGGGGGAAAAGGTAATACGAACAGAAAAAATAGCAATAGCTAAAAAGAACTTTGAATTGATCGTTTGAAATCATTTCTGAACGGAATCGAAAACTAGTTAGTGAAGTCGAAACGTTGTGCAGAGGAGAATCTAATGAACAGGTAAAAAGAGTGTCTTATCAACGGTAAAGGTTTTGGCAGGTCGTTAAGGTGCTCAGTCTGATAGCTCCCCCCCCCCCCAGACCTAACGGTTGAGTTGAGTTGCGTACAGAATGAGTGATTAACGAACGAAGTATGTTGTCTCACTAAAAAAATGTTCAAAAGGAAAAAGAGAGGTGGGCGAGTCTCTTAAACCATGGGACGGTAGAAGAAGGTTATCTCGGGGGTGGTATGCTCTGCCCAAGAGACCAACGCACCGCGAAATACGCGATGGTCTGGTTTAACCCAAGCAAGAGACGCATTAACCCCCCGTTCACGGCGGAGGAATTCACGGTCACGTACAATCTTGGCAAAAAAGATAATCCAGCACAGACAGAAGAAATCACGTTTCGGCTTCTGGCTATGCTGGTGCATCACGGCGACCTCCTAGGCGGCCATTACACTACGCTGCGCAGGAGAAATGACGATTGGTGGAACGCTAATGATACCGTAGTGACAAAAGTCGAGAACTTTGAGGAGGTACTGAGATTGGCGGCAGGGCCGGGTTCACGGGTGCGGATGGTCATCTTGGAGAAGGTTCCAAAAAAAGCCCCCTCCGTCCCAACCAAATAAATGTGAAAACAAAGGGCGGGAAATGGAAAGGGGCCGCCCTGTGCAATTTCCAACCAAAACAAGACGACCATCCGCCCCCGCCCCTCACCAAGAGTGAGAGAGCGAAAATACATTAAAAAGAAAATCTTTTGGCGATGCTAGTGCTTTTCCGGGCAACGGCGGCCTCTTCCGACGGGTCGCACGTGGCAGCCATCAAGGACTACTGGCAGAGCCAGCACAACCTGACGCACAACCTCGCGTTGCCGCCGCACCAGCGCGCCACGGCGTTCTCGGTCCAGCCCTTTGTTACTTTCCCGGACTGCCCGTTCGTCCGGCTCGTGGGCGCTCTCACACCGGAGTACAACCGGGAGAATCTACGGTGGCGCTACTTCGGACCAAAGACGCGCGCGGCCCGGGTGGTGTCGTACGACGGCTTCACCTTTGTCAGGAGCCGCGTGTGGCTGCGCCAACAGGGCTGGGAGCGCGCTGTGCTGGGCTTCGAGGTCCAGTGCCGGGGGCCCCCGGCCTGCAGTCTTGACTACACGCCCGTGGTGGTGTGCACCACGGGCTACGCCACCGTGGGCGGCTTGGGCCTCGGTGCTCTGGTCCTGCTAGCCACCAACCTAGCGTTGGTGCTGTTGTTCTGTCGTGCCAAGGCTGCGGTCTGTGCTTGGCACCTGCCCGCTCTGTGCCTGGGCTCCGTTTCCACCATACTAGCCATTGTGGCAATAACGCTGTGGGCCCAGCACGACGTCGTGTACACACTCTAGCTAGTCTCTCTCTTGTAAAAGGCCCTGAAATTTCAGCTTTTCTTTTTTTTATTTGCTTAGCCTGCCATTTCTTTCGGTTCTCTTCAAAACGAAATAAAGTCTTTTCTTTCGGGACGAGAGTCAGGGCTCGTTGGCCTTGAACGCAGCTATGCGCACTATGGCCACCACAAATTGTTCCACGTCCTCTACCGTAAGCGTGTCGTCACGCGCCTGTTGCATCACGTCGTCTAGGTTCTTAACCGTGTAGCCTCCTGAACGAGCATCCCCGTCGACGAGAGACGACCCCGTAAATTTAGGCAGCCATGTGCTTTCTCGGTTGTCCAGCCCGGCTGGGTTAAGCGGTTGCAGATAGTACGCGGCGGTGGTGCAGGCCCCGTACACAAACTCAATCTTTTTGTCTCCGCACGACATAACAATGTCGAACCACCATTGGGCACAACGCTTGAGGGCATCCTGGTGTTTTTTGAGTATGTCGTAAATGCAATCGAGCAGATGCACAGTAACAGCTTTGGGCAGCCACCGCAGGCTGTTGGCCAGCATGCTGACCAGGTTCGAAAGCTTGAGAAAAGTGTGTCGTGCCTCTGCTGGAAATCTGGTTTCGGGCTGGATGCGGAGGCAATAGAACGGCTCCGCGTCCAGCAGCATGAGGTGCTGGTCAGAAAGACGGTACGCCACGTTTGCGGGCTTGAAGTCTGCAAATTCTAACCCTGCGTTGGACAGAAGTTTCGGTAGTTTGTCGAGGAAGACCATGATCTTTTGGTTTAAATCAGGCACTTGTGGTACCTTGTTGTTCAGAAGGTGCTCCAAGTCAACGTGGCCACCGGCGCTAGTACCCACAATATAATCCATGATGACATAGACGTTTTGTCCGGCCCTGTCGGTGGCCAAGCGTTCCTTTGTATCTATCTCTTCCCAGTCATTGCAGATTTGCAGGCAGCCGTAGATCTTGGGCGCCATTTCGCCATGCCTGAACAAGTACGACTGCAACTGGATGAAATCCACTAGGTCGCCTAGCAAAGGGTTCTTCAGGTTGGCGGGCTTGTGGCGCTTGGGCAGCCTCTTCAGCACTACCTTGTGATCTTTCAACAGCAGAACCTCACCAGTATCTTTTTTTGGCGTTAGTTCTTCTGGCTTGTGAAGTCGATTCAAGTCGCCCCGCCGGATGGCCAGGAAGTCGAGGCCCTCGGGAAAGGCTTGCTTCAGTTCCCGTTCCAAGAAATTGCCGTCGCGCTGCTTTTTTGTCAGAGCTGCTAAATGGTCCGGCCAAGGCCGTTGGCCAGACCGCTTGTGGTTGATGACATAGTAAGCAAAGGGCCGCCAGCGCAGGACCCTGCACTGCAGTTTTCTCGGGTCTAGGTTGGGTTTTTGCACTAGGGTTTGGCACTGTGGGCACCGGAAGGCGTGTTGCAGCCCAAACTTCTCAATGATCGTCGCCCGGTTCTGGGCTACCGTGACAACTTTGCCATCGCCGCTCATTTTTAGAGACATATAGGGGGGCGAGGGAGGGGGGGCACAGGAGCAGACAAAAAAGCGAAGAACGAGAACGGGCGGGAGGGAAGAGAGAAGAGGGCGGCGGAAGCAAAGGACACAAATAACCGGAGAGCAAAAAAAACGGAGAAGAAAAAAAAGGGAGCCAAAGGCTTTTGTCTAATCGACCCCGGCGTTTCCCCTCCATTCCCTTACGCTCCCATTGCCGGTGTAGGGAGAGGGTAGGGCGCGGCGCTGTGGCAGGGAAAGTAGTTTTCTTGGCCCACCTTCCCCTTCCTTCTCCCCCCCCCCCCCCCGCACCCTCCCGGCCCACCTTCTCGCCCCCGAACCACCCCCACCTTTCCCCCCATCCTTCTCGCTCCCGAACCACCTTTCCCTCCCCTTTCTGTTTTCTGGCCAATAGTGCGGCCTCCCCCCCCCGCCTCCTACTTCTCGAAAACAAAAAACGAGGAGTAAGTAGGAGGGCCTGGATGGGGGGGGCCAGAGGGTGGGAAAGGGAGAAGGAAAATAGGCGAGAAGAGGCAAGGAGCTAGCAGAAAGGAAGGTGGTTTTACTTCTTGCCGCGCGTTTTCCCCCATTTGCCCGTTCTCCCCCATTTGCCAATTCTTTCCGATTTTCCCCGTTTTGCCCCCATTTCCTCCGTTTCCCCCTTTTGTTTTTGAATAGCCCGTACCGAGGGATGCCCCGGCGCAGGTTGAGCCGTGTCCAGGAGGAGGCGGTCGAGTACTGCGTCAAGCACCGCCGAGTGTTGCTAGCGCTGGCCCCGGGCACGGGCAAGACGGCGATCGCGCTGACGGCGCTGAGCCGCACACGGCAGGAGAGTTTGCCCGCGCTGATCCTGAGCCCCACCAGTAACTGCAGCCACTGGATTAAGGAAGCAGAGCGTTGGCTGGGCATGCGGCACCGGCGCGAGGCGTACCAGGGCCAGGCGGTAACGGGGCAGACCACACACCTGTGCCTGATCGGCAGCGGCCAACAGAGGTTTCCCGTGCCCGGGGCGCTCATCTACGTGATGTCTTACCAGATGGCGCTGAGCCTGTACAAGCAGGGCAGGCTGCAAGCGGGGTTGCGCGCCGCCATCCTAGACGAAAGCCACGTGCTGACGAACATGCGTTCGCAGACAACGCTGATGACGCACAGCCTGTTCCAGCAAGCGCTCGTGCCGATGTGCCTGTGCCTGACGGGGACGCCGGCCAACCGCACGGTGCAGCTGTGGCCGCAACTGACGCTGCTGTGCCCCGACGGGCTGCGCGCGCGGGGGCTGACGTACAGCCGGTTCGTGCTGCGGTACTGCGCCGGGCGCCAGGTGCAGCGGGGCTACGACCGCGCGGCGCGCAAGCCGCTGTTCGTGCTGGACGCCGCTGGCAGCTCTAACCTAGCGGAGCTGTGCAAACTGCTGGCGCAGTTCTGCCTGTTTACCAGGGAGGCGTCGAGCGCCGAGGAGGGCGAACTGGTGCCGGCGAACGGCGTGGCGGCCGGCGCGCAAGGAGAATTCACGTACGAGCGCCGGGTCGTCATCCTGAAGCCGGCGGCCGCGGACGCGGAGCGGCTGGACGCGCTGTGGCGGCACGACGTCAGCAGCCTGCCGAGCCTGGAGGCTCAGCTAGGCGCCCAAGAGGTTGTGGACGTGAAGGAGGCGGAGGCGGTGCTGTCGTCGTACGGCGGCCTGCCGCTGGAGCTGCCGCCGCAATCTGTGGCGCCGCCGCCACCGAAACGACAGCGTTTCCAGCGGCACCAGGACGCGCAGCCCGAGCTCTCGCGGCTGCTACTGTTCAGCCGCTGCTACGACGAGTCCAAGAAGGTCAAGCAGCGGCTGTCACACGCGTTCTTTGAGCGCGAGGTCGAGCCCCTGCTGCGGGACAGGCATTCGGCCAACAAGGTGCTGCTGTTCTGCGAGAACCAGGACACGTGGGAGCTGCTGCAGCAGTGGTTGGGGGCTGTGTGGTCGCACAAGCGCCGGCCGCACAAGTACTTCGTAGCCATCATAGGCTGACAAAGCCCCAGTCCGTGCCAGCGGGAGGCGGCCAGTCCCAACGGCCGGCTTGTACATACCCCGATTGAACCAAGCCCCAGATAGCACCCTGATAGACTATCGGTTGGCTTATTAAGGGGCCTCGGTTCAGGCGCTTTGACAATTGTGTATTATTAGCCGTCGTGCTCACAAACACGTAGGTGTCGGCCGAGCCTTCTGGCCCGCTGCGGTACGTCATTACGACATCGTCGAGCCCGTCTCTGTCCAGGTCGCCCAGCGCCAGTTGCGGTTGGTACCACTGCATCTCGGCGCCCGGAACCGTCATCAAGCTCTCGTACTGCAGCCTGCCTAGACCGGCCAAAAAGTCCTGCTCCTGGTAGGCGACGCACTGCAGCCCGCCGCTGACGGCCGGCAGCAGCCGGCCCTGCGGGCACGTGTACGCGACGCCCGTGCCGTCGTTGTTGTCCCTATACCCCGCCTGGCAGAACAGCGTGCACTTGGGGCCGTCAGTTTCCAGGTAGTTGCACTGCGAGCCAAAGGTCGGCCCGCGCGGCAGCTCCCACTGGCACGGGATGCGGTTGCAGCCGTTAGTACCGAAGCCCTTGGTGGTCGCGTTGTTCTGCCAGTAGGCGGTAACGTTACACGTGCACAGAGAGTAGCCCCCGCTGTCATACGAGCACGTTGCATTCGGGTGACAAGTGGAGTTCGTGCACGGCACCGACACACGGTTATCACACCGCAGTCCCGCCCACGTGCCATACACGGGGGCCGACGTCGTCTGGTAAGGAAACTGTTGAAATAGCGGACAGTCCGGGTTTGGTACGGGATACCAGCCCAGCGCACAGCTTGCGTCACATTGTGACCATGTCTTGGGCCCCCGTCATAACTAGAGCGGCACTATCGAAGCCCCCGTTGTCGGCGCTGCACTGCGTGGCAGCAAGATCCCAGCCCATCGCACACGTTCTGGAGTTGGCGGCAGAGTAGTAAGGAATATAATTGTCACGGCGGCAACCGCAGTACTGGTTCGTCGTGTTATCAGCGGTAGACCGGGAAGCCACGTTAACCCAGGAAGGAAACTGCAGTTGCAGATCGTAGCAATTTGTCCAGAGCCCGGCCCCGACACAAACCGTCTCGCCGGAGCAAATAGCTACGCTATTCCGAAGCTCGTAAATTCCAGTAGAGATGGTGAACATCGGGTTCGCACGGGGCCCCCCTTGTTTTTTTGGGGGTGCCTTTTTTTTAAAGTATGCTTGTTGTTTTTGGTAAAGACACTCCCAGCGGGGCAGTCCTTGTTGCGCTCTTTCCGCGGCCCCCTCACACCCCCCCCCTCGACGTTCCCTCCTCTCTACCCCCCAAAATTGGTGCCGCGGGGAGGGGGGGGGGTTTGTAGGAAGCAAAAGAAAACAGGAACGTGCCTAAGATTTTTTTTGCGCGCCCCTGCTCCCACCTCCTCCCCCCTGCTTTTCTCTCTCTCTCTCTCTGCCCCCCCCCCCCCCGAGAGTTTCTGCGCGCGCTGATGTTTTTGTTCTTAGAAACGTACGGGCCCCAGGTACTGCCCGACAACTGTGGCGACGCACGCTGGCCAGCGCAGACGTTCTATACACCAGGGCGCGAGCTCGTGCGTGTACCAGCGCTCGCGGCCGCTGTCGAGCCCGCTCCAGTCCGCCTCGCAGTACCCAGGCCACTGCGCGCGCAGCCCGCACAGGCTGCCGCCCCTGCGCGCTAACACCACGCGGACGTACGAGGCGGGCGACACACCCGCAACCCTGGCCAGCGCTGCCGTATCGCGCCCGTCGGCTCCCGTCGCCTCGATCAACCCGCTCCCGTCGTCGTCGCGTACCCAGTTCAGCGCGTGCTCGGCTCCCGCACAGCGGTACAGTCGCAGCCACAGCCGCACGCGGCCGCGGTCTATTGCGGCGCGGTCCAGGAACAACGAAATATCTTGCACGGGCTGCGCCCCGCGCGGGACCAGGCGCAGCGACAGTCTGTCGCCAACCATGGCCTGCGACAGGCGCAGCGCGTCGGCCACGCGCCGAGCTTGCGCGGCGACTGTCTTGCGGTGCACGGCCCGCGTGGTCTCTTCAAACAGCTTTCGCAGGCATTGTTGGGCGTGGGGCGCCGCGCGGCCCCAGCGCCGCCGCACAAACAGCCATTGCTCGGCGCTGGTCTTGTGGCTGGCGTACTCGACAGGATCGGCGCCTAGCTCTAACAGCAGGTCCGCCACGATCTGCCCCCGCGCCCACGCGACCTTCCGGCCCTTGGTGCACACGCTCCGGATGCCGTGCGGGTTCTTGTGGAACACGCACCACAGCATCGCCAGCTCAGTCCCGGGGCAGTGCTGCCAGCCCTCGGCCAGCACGTCGTCTATTGTTTGCGTTAGCGACCGTGGGGTGCAGATGAGCCTTTGCAGCAGCGCCTTGCGTGCACCGTCGTCTAGCGCGAAACGACGAGATAGAGCGCCGTTGCCAGGCGCCGCTGTACCGTCCCAGTTGACACGGCAGGGCTCGGGCAAGCCCTGCATTCGCTACCCTCTTTTTTTTGTTGGTTTTGTTGTTGTTCGCAGCGCCCGTGCGAAAGGTGACAGAAGGACACCGAAAAAAACCAAATGGCGGTCGCGAAGAAGTTGGGGACAACCAAACCCCGAGAAATGGTACTAGTGCTAGCAGGAAACGGGGAAGGGGGGGGGCCTTTGTACGGGAACAGTACGCAAGGGATGGGAAAGGGGGAGGGGAATAAGATCTCGTGAACAACCAGAAAGAGAGAGAGAGAAAACGGGAGGGGGGGGGGGGCCGACGGCACGCTCCCGGCCAGTGTAGGGGGGGGCCGCAGGAAAAAAAGAGAAAAACCGACGCCAGAGGGGAGGCAGGGGGGGGGGGCCGGCCCTCTTGAGCTCTTTTTTTTAGATGTAGGACCATTGCGAACTTTCCTCTCGGGAAACCTTTTCTCCCGCCGGTTTGTCTGCGGCTGTGGCACACAAAAAAAAACCTGGAGCTAAAAAAAGACTTTCCTTTTCTTCTTTCTCATGTTCCGCACCCTGACCGTGTCGTTCGAGCCCTGCGCGCCCCCCTCCGACTTTTTCACGGGCGAAACTATACGCGCGATCGCGGCCAGGGCCAGGCTGCTGAGGTGGCAGACGTACTTGCTCGACCTGGCAGAGCTAGGGCTGGAGCCCGGCGATCGGCCGCCCGAAGGCGACGCCTGCGTGCTGTTGATTAGGCGTGGCGTGTGGCGTTTCATGGAATTGGGGTCCATGGCTCTGGGTTTGCCGTTACCAGCGGGCGCTAGCAGCCTGCTACAAGACGAGTTGCTGGCGCTGGAGTGGCCCGCCCCGGTGCGCGGCGGCTGCCCCCTCAAGAACTGCCAGACCCTGGCCTTCGGCCAGGCCGACGGCGCCGTGCCGCTCGGGCGGCTGCCGCTGCTGGCCCGGCTGAAGCGCGGGGTAGAGGGGCTGATCCCGGAGGCGCGCGACTGCCCCACCTTTGGCAACCTGTACTCAAACAACCGCCGCCAAGGCATCTCGCCGCACGGCCACGACGGCCTGGCCGGCGTGATCGGCGCGAGGCTCGGCGCCGCCATGGGCCTGCACTGGCACTGGTACTTTGGCGCACACCCCGTAGGCAGAGAGGTGAGCATCCAGCTGGACCACGGCGACGTGGATGCGTCTATACTGGCGCGATGCAGACGATGATCAGCCGGGGCCGGATATCCATGATTTGTAGCGGGACTGGGACAATGGAGGCGCAGTAGCGAGCGGTGGTATCGGGAGGCAATGTCGAGCCGTGGAAAATTAGGTGGCCGGGTATCTCATAGCCAAGATGAACCAGTGAAGCACCAAGTGTGCAGTGCCGATATAACCACTGAGGGGTTCAAGTTCGGTGAGAATAATCGTTGACCTGCAGGCATAAGAGGCGACCAAGGACTTACATGGGTACGCCGGTCATGGCGTAATGTTTCTAGGGACGATACCGTCGGCCCCAGCTCAGCCACCGCTGACCCAAAATCAGCCTCCAGTGGTTTCAGCCCCGCCACCACCGGCCCCAGCTCCTTTACCAGCGGCCACTGGCTCCGACCCACCGGCCGCACCGTTGCCACAAACGACTCGTGCGCACCCTATTCAACTACAGCCCCCATTCGGTTGCAAACCGAGTGAAATCAAGAAGCACAAAGACGACGACGATTCGAAAGGAGGTGGACAAGGCCCCTCATCATCATCATCGAGCAGTTCATCGTCTGGCAGCTCGTCATCGAAGCCGGCGACGACTTCGACAGCTGCAGCCTCTCCTCTTCACTCGATGACACGACGGTCACAACAACCTCCGAACAAGGAAGAGGAAATCGAACCGCACGGAATCCGATCTGACCCCTTTCGATTTTTCCAGGCATTTTCCGCCTTCGTGATGTAAATCCGACCCTTCGTACAGACATCCTTTTTGCCCTTATACAAAGGATCAACCTTTGGCATCACCAAGGTTTTATCACATCGTACGCTCACGGCAACAGCAACGCCGCCACGGCGACGATCCATGGTAACGCTTACCCTAACGCCAAAATCGGAATCTGGAAGAAGGTGAGCCTTTTAGTAAACAAAAATCAGAGAACAGGCAATGATATCCCACAGCCACCACCTGATTTCGAAAGTGGCGCCCGTGAGCACAACTTTCCAGGCGGAGTCTTTGCTTTCCAAGCGTCACCCCAACGTGGACAACATGCCCACTGGTGTGCATGCAATGGCCCAACGTGCGATTCCAGAAACCGTACATCACCACCATCCCGACCACGTCCCTTTAGCGCGTCAGCGATAAATCCAGCACTCAGCTACCGTCTACGCCAAGCGATCGTTGATGAACTTAACTACTTCGCCAACTGTGGTAAGATCATCCCTTTCTCCATGGACGCTGCCAGATTCAACAGCTCAGCTGCTATCAACGGTGTCCTCCCCCTCAAGGAGAAACGACGCGTATGGAAGATTTTTGCCGACCTCCTTGCACCTCTGGGACACGATAGTATGAGCTTTGCATACTGTTCAGAGTCATTCATGCCTCATCTTGGTAACCAAGAACTCTTTTACGATCTCCCAACAGGCATCTTTGCCTACTCAGTTCATCGCTGCAAAGGTCCTGTCCCGCGAAGTGGTTGCCAGCCTTGCACGCTCTCTCGGTCTGCCTCTCACTCGACTCAGTCTCTGAACAATATGCAAAGCCCTGCCGGACAACCAAGTTTGGAGCGCTCTCCAGACTCTACTCAACTGAGGCCGCCTGACTCTGCGGCGCTTTCGACGGACAATGAATTGCCCATCTCTAACGTGGACTCCCCCAAGGAAGACCCCGCGCAAACAGATCCTAGGTTTCCTGTCAACCCGGACCTCACCAGACCTCAACAAGACCAGCTCTGGGACCTCATTCGCAATTACGAACACACTGTTCTTTCTTTTTGGTCAACACCGAATGCCAAACCGGTTACGGCCCCATGCCCTCGCTGGACTTCGGCACAACGCGAATATCTCTCCAATTGGACTACGAACGCCATCAACGCAGGCACATGGAACTACGCCTCCGCGCAACGTATACGGACGCTCCGCAGTCACCCAAATGGGGAACATGATGATATCGAGAAGGATGCCCATCCAGATGCACGGATCTGCTACCTTCACCCTACAACCCCAGTCCCCCTGGTCCCTAACCAGCTTTCGACCCAAGTTTGTGACACACCCGACCCCCATGGATCGACGTCCGCGCCTCGCCCGTAAAATCACTGACTAACGCTACCCGGCATGGCCGACAATGCCTGCCGTATGCCCCCTTCTGCAACATTGAAAGAATCCAGCCCCGAGGCCACACCGCCCCCTGCGCCAACCAAGTGTTCACTCCGTTGTAACGTCTACCTACGGACAGATGTCAACCACAGAGGTGTCACTGGCACGGTACATGCTGGCACTGACCATCACGCCCCGGTCATCCTGACCTTCTTTCATAAATTCAGGAACACGGAAACCCACTGGACGACCTACGCACAGGAAGCCTAGGGCGTCATGTATGGAGTTCAACAGTGCCGCTACTTTCGCAACGCTAACCACTGGGAACTGACCATCGCCGCCAACCCCAAACCACTCATGTGGTCATGGCAGACTCGCTACCCTCTGGTCGTCGGATAGATTCCGAAATATCTAAAGACACTGGGACCCAAAATCGAATATTCCTGGTAAACAGACACCACTCCAGGATGATTTGCCTCGTGCTCCCCGCACGAACCCAGCTGTCCCGACCCAAGTCGATGAAGCCGCAGCTACCATAGCGATCCTCGCAACCATGCCACTGCCTAGAGCAGACTCGTGACTCTACCCTGTGGCTTACTGCCAGAGACACAAATGCTGCTTTGGAGGCAGAACTCAGATTTCTGCCATGCCACATCATCCGCGCGAGCCTAACAAAGACAAACTTCCAAGCCCCGTGGGACCTGGCTATCGTCATACCGCCGGCTGACCGTCCTGTGAACGTCGCGCGGGCCATGTTCTCCCTTCGCAAGCCATTTGCTGTGCTCGTTCCGGAAGATGCAGTCGACGCTATCCCACATCGTGCCCTTCTACCGACAATAGTCGATGAATGTCACCAAATCGGATTTAAAGACGATTTAGTTTGGTTGATCTATGGCCTCCACATGGAATGGAGCTACAAATACCCTCTTGTCGCTGATTCACGCGCTCCCCACACCGCTTAAGCGAGTCAACTTCGACACAGTCTTAAAAGAAGAACAGGAGCAGCGATTGGTTTCTCACCACAGTTCCTCAGCGCAATTTAGGTATTATCATCATTGGCGAATCCTTCCCATTTGGATTAACCATCCCCCATCACTCTCAAGTGGGTTTTACCCATCGTAATGGCTTCACCCGCTCCCGCCCAGCGCTTTTCCCACTTGAACCGTCATGGCGAAGCTGGGGCCTGTGGTGGAGCTGGGGCCATCGTCGATGAAGATGAGGTCGAGCTAGATAACGAGCTCGATGAGGAGCTGGGTGCGGAACTGGAACTCGATGAAGAACCAGAATTGCTGTCAGATTTTGCCGGAGAGTGATCGATCTGGGTTGGGTCTGACCATGAGTTGCGTACCAGTTCGCGTGGCAGGTGTGGCTGGACATCAAAACCTGGGTGGATGAGTGGGGAAGCTGGAGTGTACGGGGATCGTTCCTGTTTACCTGAATTACTCCGTGTCGTGCGTGAACGACTAGACATCAGAGGTACAGGTAAAACCGGGGACGGCGGAGGATCTACCAAAGCATCCTGAAGCTGTTGCGGCAAAAGTTGTGCAGGGGCCGATGCCGATGGACTAAAGGCCGTTGCAGACGGTAGTACAGCCTGTGGGGGCGCCAGAACTGCTGGCAATGTCGATGGCGATGACGATGATGACGCCTGAGAATCTGATGATGACGATGCTGCTTGTGATGGCGAAATCGAAGTCACCAGCGGCGATGACGATGATGATGCCGATGACGAGGTTGCCTGTGATAATTCAAAAATGAGGGGTCGTGCCGCAGGGCTACTTCTCAAGGTAGACGCCCGTCGAGAGAGGGCCGACCACGCGAGTTGATCATTGATCTTGTCTTGTTGGGTAATCACATCAAAATCGGGACTTGAGTGGGAGAGTACCGGTGAAGTAGTAGCGGGCGTGTCCGGGGACGTCTGCGTTTTATGTCTCTTCACAAGGGTGCGCTTGTGATCCTGATGAAGGGTTCTTTTGGAAACGGCGGAGTTTGGCTTTTTGACTGAAGGGTTGTCATGATAATGGACTTCGTCTTCGTCTTCGTCGGTGGGGACGTAGCTAGAGTCGTTTTTATCGACAGGATCCTCTTCCTAGACCTCCTCCGGCTCTTCGTTTTATTCATCAGTTTCCGGTGGTTTCTTCTCGCCTTTATCTCCTTGTCTCTTCCTGTTGGACATAAAGAGATTGACCGTGCGGCCGTAGAGGTGGGCCTGGGACGTTGCGAGAAGGTCATAAGAACCTGCCGGTTGCGTACTGGCACGATTGCCGAAGATTTGTTTGATCTTGGAAGCAGGGTATGAAGTTGCTTAAGGTAAATATTTGCGTGCTTTCCAAAACACTTGTATCAGCATCAACATCGAGACTGTGGCTAGCTACCCTGCAAATATGAGCTCCCAAATCCTTCTCGTTCCCACAAACCATGAATTGTTCCGACAGGGGTGTGCATATGCGGGGGGGGGGGGTGGTGCATGTTTGTGACACTCGCCTAAGATAAGTATTTGTGTGAATTCCAAAACACTTATATCAGCATCAACATTGAGCCTGGGGCTAGCTACCCTGCAAATATGAGCTCCCAAGTCCTCCTCGTTCCCACAAACCATGACTTGTTCCGACAGGGGTGCGCATATGCGGGGGAGGGGGTGGTGCATGTTTGTGACACTCGCCTAAGACAAATATTTGTGTGAATTCCACAACAATTATATCAGCATCAACATCGAGCCTGGGGTTAGCTACCCTGCAAATATGAGCTCTCAAATCCTCCTCGTTTCCACAAACCATGACTTATTCCGACAGGGTGCGCATATGCGGGGGGGGGGGGGCGGTGTATGTTTGTGACACTCGCCTAAGGTAAATATTTGCGTGCTTTCCAAAACACTTATATCAGCATTGCTTGTTTCTCCTTTCCAAGAGGTTTTGGTTATGCTTTTTTGTAGGTATCATCTTTTTTCTTTGTGTGTGCCTTGAATATGATAGTTACGTTCAGGCGCGAATGGAAGCTCTGCAACCCGGGTCGGGCCAGTGGATGATATATCAGGATTACATATCATGGTACTCGGAAAATTGCACGAAAGTAAACGACCTTCTGTTCACCCTTGTCACTCGTGACGCGCACGGCCAGCTCAAGTACGAATATATTCATAACTTAATGACTACTGAGCACACCGCGGACACCACCCGATATTGCTGGGCTTATCATTTTCGGAGTACCCAGGATGGGGGCAGCGGCGAGCTTTCGTCTTTGCCGGGGCCAGGCGTGCGGACTGGCGATGGCGGTGGTGATTTTACGAGCAAAGACTTTATTTACTCGGAATCATGCTACCACGCGCTTTATGGTGTGGACGTGGAGGCGCACGTTCTATGTGCGAACCACGCCTGGAATCCCTGCGACGGAGCAAAGCGCAATCTGTCGAAGGTCTTTTCAAAAGACCGGATTGAGCAAGGGATAGGCTTACTTGCGCCCCCCAGTCAAACTCAGGCCAACTGAGCTCCCACCAGAGAATTGGGTTACAGAGAAAAAGCGGGCAGATCTCCATGAAATTTTCAATTGCAAGCCTGGCTACATGTCAGAAGAGGAAATCGAATGGATGAAAGAAGTTATGTCCACTTTCACCATCACTCGCATCCACAGGGATGGAGTATACGGACACGATGGGCTGCCAGGTTATCCTGCTCACTTGGGGCCATGTGTGGACAGGAAGGGCCATGCGTGGCTAGCTAACAACATCAGGGTGCTAGATGAGCTGCCTGAAGGGGACCTGTGGGCGGTTCCCCCTGCTAGATTTGCTGCTCATGAGGCGCGAGACTCTCTTACAGCAGAGGAAAAAAAAATGCTTCCACACCATGAGATATTTTCTCGTAAGCCCACGCCCCAACACCCCAAAACGTACCCAGGAGCCAGGGTAATGACTGAGGATGAGAAGAAGACGTGGCACTCAATTGGAGTTGAGAGAGATCCTGTCGAAGAGATAGCAGTTGCCCTTAGCAAAGCACGTCAGGAGGGGTTGAGTGAGGAAAAGTTCTGCAAAGTGCCGGGTGTAACTGTTCCCAAGCTCAAGGCATATTGCAAGGCGAAGGGCCTTGCAACAAAAGGGAACAAACCTGCTCTGCTCTCACGTGTTTGGGCGCATGCAGCGACGCAAATAGAATGCTTAGCTCCAGATGAGGAAGGCGCTGAGCTCGACTCGCAGGCAGATGACAGTGACGTAATCGCGGAGGCGATGGAAGCTAACGCACTTGCAGGACAGTCAGACTTTGAACCATCAGGTAGCGACAGAGACTGATTTTGTCAAAATGCTTTAGTAAGTTAAAGTATCTGTTGCTCAACGTGTATTTACCTAGCTAATACTTATATCCCAGCATTTGTGATTTAGTGCAGATACTTCTCAATCCCCCCCCCCCCCCGCGGTAGTGGTCGGTGCGGTAGGTCTGGAGCCAAGCGAAATAAATTCATTTCTTGCTTTTATCAATTGTTTCAAACGTTTTAAAAATATTGAAATTAGATTAGTATTACTACTTCCAGAAAGCACCCCCTGCCATCCTCCCCCCCCCCCTGGGGTAGTGGTCGGTGCGGTACGTCTAGAGCTAAGCGAAATAAATTCATTTCTTGCTTTTATTATTTGCTTCAAACGCTTGGGAAATATTGAAATTAGATTAGTATTTACTACTTCCGGAAAGCCTCCCCTCCCCTCCACTCCTCCCCCCCTCCCCTCCCCCCCCCCGGTAGTAGTGGCCGGTGCGGTAGGCCCAGGTGCCACCCGGACCTCATAAGTGAGGGAAATTAAGTAAAATTAATTAAATTAAAATGTTTTTATTGTTTTCCTGTTAATTTGCAATGATTTACGTAATTTTATAATGTTTTGAAAAAATCGACTTCATATAGCTTCATTTAGCTTCAAATGTAGATTTGCCTCCTTCCGAAAAAAATGTTATTAGTTGTTCTGATGTATGACGGCAAACCCTTACGTAGCCATGCTGAAGTGGCAACTAACCCGTATTTTAGGTGTGGATTGTAAGTGGTGTGAGCATTAAGGACACTGACTTCCTCCCCATGGGCCCCCGACAGGTTCATTAAAACCTTTCCTTTGTACTCGGTTCTTATGCTCCCCTTTGCTATGCGAAATTTCTGTGGGGCCCTCTTAAGACTGACAAACGTAGATCTATCTGGAGACTGTGTTTCGCTTGCACCGCTATCGTCTACCCACACTATATTGCTGTTGTCAGTTTTACGGTCAGGATTACCGTCCATCAACATGATAGAACATTCGGTGTGTGGTTTGTCCTGTGTTTGTTCTGAAGTGGTGGTGTCTGTGTCTGATGGGCTTTGGGGCTCGTCTTCTTCCAGCGGTGTCACACCACCCAACACAGCCTCGAGATCCTCTACCTCTTTTAGCATGTAAGGGAAAGATGAAACAATGCCACGTGCAAATGGGTTATTGTATTTAGTAGCAAGAGTAAGAACGCAGTCATGCATACCGTAATATAGCTCTGTATAGAATTCGCCATACTCTCCCTCCTGGCTCGTGATCAGCACATCTCTCACAGTTCTGCACTTAAGCCCCTGATTGAGGGCAGTAACCAACCGTTGTATTTCTTCAATGGGGGGTAGTCCCCCACCCCTTAACACCCATTATCCGTCATTTACCCAAACGTTACTATCCTCAGCACTACCTGGCTCTCCTTCCATGATAACAGGAGGTATAAATAAAGATGATGAGGATGTATTAGGTAATACAGTGGCAGGTTGCAAAGACGAGATGTGAGTCAAAGTTGGTACAGACAAGGGAGGTACAGACTGATGTGGACATGAAATAATTGCTCGTAGATAAACTTCAATAATTAGCCTCCGGTATCCAAATTGGTTGATTGCAAAATCAGTTTTAATGACAGTGAATTGACATAACGGAATCGTGTTCAGATCATATGTTAATCATCTGGTAATCATGTGATATAATCATGAGATAGATCTTCTAGAAATAACAACATAACTGTAAATCACTGTAGATCGCAGTAACACAATTAGTCATATGTGACAGTTGCATGTGAAAGACGAAGCTAGTCATCAGCTCAATAAATAATGGCAATAAAGAGGAAATGATCTCTGATAAATGGAACTCATAATTATGCCGGTCCGAAGGGATTAATTGGTATTTCATCACAATGTTAACCGGCAATCAATTTCCATAACGGTTGAGAAATAGGATATAATATTGTGCAATATTGTGTCCTACACTCCCCCTGAAGTTGATTGCCCGCCCCGCTGGGCGACCTACCCTGCCAATCTATGTACCTACCTTATCACTTTATGTAGAGCACTCGCATGATAGCTGATGAATTCTAAGTAAACTCAGAAGAGAGAATTCTTTAGCTTTCATCAAACTCTCATCTGTCTCCACGTTTTGGTGGGATCACTCTCCATTATTTAGTGGTATAGATCAAATTCCAACTTACACAGTTTGCCAAATTTTCTATAATCGATCCAACTCAAGGTGTGATAGGGAAAATCGATCACTTCCCCCGGAGTGTACATCCCCTCAACAATGCAAATCATCGTTCTGTCGCACGCGTGTACTAAGTCTTAGTAAATGTCCTTAGTCTGGAAAACGTAGAAGTTCACCACTTTGCGTCAATCGCGTAGTAATTCGCAAAGTAGCTTTGTTGAAAAAAAATAGTCTAGTATCAGTAATACTCAGACTCAGCTACTTTGAATTGGCGGTCATTTTTACAAATCGTAGTCACTAAGCTTGACCACGAATTGGTCTACAAGTCTCGAAAACTGCGGTGCCGAGAGTGACTTAGTGAACACATCCGCCAAATTGTCAGTCGATCCGATCTTTCTGCTCGTGATCCTCCCGCTTCGTTCCAACTCCACGATGTAGTGGTGCTCGAGCGCCAAATGTCTGGAACGTTGACTGCCGAATCCATTGGTAGTCGTCAATATTGACCCTTGATTATCGCCGTACACAGTTGATGGTCTCGGCAGCGGTATCCCGATTTCATCACAAAAGTTTTGAATCGCGATCGTATTACGTGCAGCCGACGACATGGCGATTGTCTCGGATTCTTGCGTCGACATTCCAACAGTCGACTGACGTCTGGACGACTAAAAGACGGGTCCGGTGATGACTTGCAGCTCGCCGGATCGTGATCTGCGGGTAAACTTGCACTTCCCCAGATCTGCATCTGCATACGTATGTAGATCGATCGTACGCCAATCCACGTTAGACGGAAAGAAAATACCTCGTTGATGCTTCAAGGATCTATAAATCCTGCCGATCATGCCGTACGCCACGTCGGGCTCCCTGTGCATGTACACACATAACTTATTAACCGCATATGCTATCTGTGGCTGAGTTTGTGACATGGGCCAAATGAGTTCACCAGCCAACTTACGCAAGGGCCATTGACGTAACGCAGCATCTGGGTCGGCTGGTTGCGGTTCTTGTTCTGTGCATGGCGTCACGGACGGCTTTGCGTTGTCGAAGCCTCTATCCTGTAATAGGCAGTCAATGTATCTGTATGCATTCTGATGAATAAGTAATCCATTGTCGTACCTTTTAAATTGGACGCCACAGAATACTTCCACCTCGCCTTTGTATGTGAAGCGAAATCTCGCAGCCTGAAGTTGCCTAATGAGTTCGCCATATTGTTTCCCTTTCGTGCAAAAAGCAAGCATGTCATCTGTTCTCAACAGTATGATCCATGGCAGTGACCCTTCGTCGTATGCCAACGCGGGTGGAAACGTATCGTCGCTGCCCTTCAAATAAAAAACACAAGCATCCACTGTTGATTGTAAATGGCCCAAGCTTCGAAGGAAACTGGAGATGTGGTTATACCATCGTCCGCCGGCCTGAGGTGATCCATATAGTGCCTTCAGCACTCTCCAAACCATATTCGGCTTATCCTGCAATTTACATTCATCTGGTGGTACAGCGTAACACACTTCTTGCATGTGGGCATGTGAATACGCCTGACTGAAGTCAACGCGTTTTATCAATGCGTTCAAAGCAACAAGCAATGAACAAAGCGTCAGCAGAAATATATGCTGTGCAACTGGCGACGATGTCTCGTAAGGGCTGAAGTGCTGGAAGGAAATCATTTGATTGCCATAAATAACAAGTCTAGATTTGTACTTGTTTTCACCTGTTGCTTCATCCATTTTGGATGGCGTCGACGAAGCCCGTCCTTATTGGCTTGATGTTGTCCTTCATTGCGTCGTCCCATTTCGCCCACTGAAGGCACTTGGCGTCGTACAAACCTTGCACTTCCTTGCGCCTCGCCTCCACCACCTGAGGAATCAAACGTAACTGTTTCTTAGGCTTTCTCAATACCCTCATAAATAGACACACATCCTCATATCTCAGTCCGTCTTCGTTACCTAACCCTGTGGCAAACTGAGTCTCCTCATCCTCGGCAATAGCTAGTCGGTATGTGTGTGTCGATGCCGTTGCCGGTGTTGGTTTTCGTGCCCTTCTTCCTGACACTATGTTGGATGAGTTTATGTTCCCTTCAATATCCTTTGGTGCTTTTGGTTTCACAAATCGTGTCGATTTGTTTTCTTTCTGGTCCTCGAATTTCAATCTCCTAGCTGATCTAAACGCCTGTCGTCGATCTCCTCTACTTGCTATAATGTGAGGTGTCTCTTCGACTGGTTCAGGTTCAAGTGGTGGTAGTAGTGCGTTTGGTCGTGCTCGTGGTTGCGAGGACAATATATCGTCGTCAAACACTACAATAGCTGACTCATCTTCGTTTTCCTCAGCTTTTTCTCCCTCCACCGACTTCAAACCGTCCGAATTTTCATGGGTTTCCCTTGAAATTTGTTGAGAATTTTTGCTTGGAAAAATCGACTGTGTGTTGGATGATGGCTCTTGTCCCACTGCCTCTGCATTCCATTAGTGTGGGTTTGTGTTTGATGTGTACACTCGTCGTGTGTGATCGAAACGAACATTTTTGTGTTCTTTTGTTTGTCGATCATGTATATGCGGTACAGTCTTCTGTACAAATTGTATCCAACCAACACTCCAGGCACAGCCATTGGCATACCTTTATTCGTTTCCCACAAACGAACCCATGCCAAGCAACCTATTGGGTGCAAGAAGCCGGTTGGTGGTGGTCTTTTCAACGCCAACTCATATGGCGTTTTACCTTTGTATTTCCCAATAGGGATTGGCGTCACCATCCGTATCGCCCACTCAGCCATCTCCATTTCCTCAGGGGTCATCCGCCCACACCTGCAGCTTGCAGCGGCACTCTCCCAGCTCGCGGCAGCGGGCGCACGGCGGCCACACTTCCTCCAGTAGCAGGGCTTCTTCTGCCGTCGGCGAAGCCCAGGGCAGGCCTAGCACCACGGTCTTGTAGCAGCGAAAACAGCAGTGGCACTGCCGGCACGCACCTACCGCACACAGGCAGACAGTCGCTAACCAGAGCAGCGGGCGCCCACAGCGGCGGCCACTAGGGCGGCCGGTGCGGGGGGCGCTGAGCGTCCGTGGGCGGCAGTAGGGCCGACAGCCCGGGCGCGGGCTGGACCACGCGGCCCCGCCAGGTAGAGTACACCGAGGCCCCCAAGGCGTCGCCGGCCTGCCGCCGGCGGCGGGCGAGGCCAAAGGTGGCTTCCAAGCGCACGACGACGGTCACGTCCGCCGCGCCCGGCGGCGCGGCTGGCCAGGCCTCCGGGCAGACGAGGACGCTGTGCGGGCCCGTCTAGATGGCAGCGGGGTAGTCGACGGTGGCCGTCGTGGCCCCCAGCGCCAGCGTGTAGCGCAGCAGCGCCAGGCTCTGCAAGGGGGCGTACCGCTGATCGCCGACGAGCGCTAGGAAGCAGGGCCACGCCAAGGAGCCGTCGCTCTGGTAGTACAGCTGCGTGACCGGGACGGCCCCCGCGACGGCCGTCGCGGGGTCCAGGGCGTCCAGCCGGGCTGCCTCCTCCGTGCTGCCATTGGCGATCAGCAGCAGTGAAGAGGTGGGGGGGGAGCCAGCCCCAGCTCCAGCTCGCACCAGTCCTGCGCCGGAAAGACGAACCGGAGCCGCGCCTGGGACGTCAGGTTCGGGTACAGGCGGTGTTTCCGGGGGCAGTGCTAGGCAGCGTGGGCGGCGCGCGGCCACCCATGTGTCGCACGAAGCCATTCCGCGCCGAGCCCTAGCTCGGCCGAATGCCAGTCGCAGTTGGTCTTAAACTCACCATCACATCTCAATTGCTTTACCGTCGCCCCGGTCTGCATGTAGAAGAACGCTATCGCTTTCTGTACGAACGGTAAATACAAACCTTCCTCCCTAGTAGGTGCGAAATGCTTGAAACCAAACTGCGACTCGCCACACTTCAAAATCAATTTGTACCTATTCCCTTGTAGGGACCGGATTGGCCATGGGCCACGAAAGTCCGTGTGTAAACATTCCCCTATCGCGAAGCCTGTGTCGACTCCAGGGTTGGCTTTAAATACTGGTAGTCTCGTGATTTTTGTTTGACTGCACACTACACACCCAGATGTGATGTTGTCGCGCCAATTCTTACCACAATTGTTATATTGTTCTTTTTGGCCCACCCATCCATCACACGCACGCCTGCGTGACCCAGCATGCGATGTAATTCGACTGCCGTTATCGATCTCATCAACTGTATGGGCCTGATAGAAAAATTCGCAACTGCTCTCGCGTCATCGACGACGGGATTGTACATCCTGTCGAAAGCCAGGGGCGCGTCTGTAGAGGTGTCCAACCGGTACAGCTTATTCGGCATCATTCTGCCTCTGCACAGGACATTCTTAGGATCAATTTGCACTGGCTCTCTTAGTACTACTACCTGTCTGTTCTGAAAGATAGTAGCATAGCTCCGGTCATGATCTAATACACCAGGCGATAACAATGAATATGGTGTCTTGTGGCTTACCAGGGCGTCACCCAGACGAAGCGTACCTTCATTGCAGTGGCCATCTGCTATCGGCAGGATCGCATCTGCAGTCACATCCACTTTCATTGTATGTTCTGTTATGCCCGCGAGATGAACCATCTTCCCCTTTCTGACTCTGTCCATTGGCATGGTATGATGTACCAGCTTTCTATTGCACCCAGAGTCTAGGATCGTAGGCACTGTTGCACTTGCGCCCACTGTGTATGCAACCGCTTCCTCATTGTTCCTCAATTGATTTGTCTCTGTGCCTATCACAGAATTTTCATCGACCATTGTCGCTGTGAACGTACTGTGCACTCTCGATGGTTCAAAAACAGTTACCTCTTTTGAGTCCCTCTCATGAGCATGAAGCACAACCGGGGGAGAGACTATACCGTCCGTAAATCCATATAGACGCCTGTAGACGGCACGCATGTCTTTAGAGTCATACCTAGCAGGCAACTGATATTTGGTACCTGCCGGCCCATCTTGCACAATCTCGTACCTCGTCAGCCGCTGAAATGCGAAAATCGCGTAGTCGTAGTTGACTGAACCTATCTACATGGGGGTAAAAATTGTAATGCGTGATCATTAACGAGGCGTGCGTTGATGTCACTAGACGCAAATGTACCAAAATGTTTATGCGCCTTCCAGTCCTCCCGCTGGTGCTCTTTGCTGCAATATGAAACCCACCCACAACCCAAGCATTTCTTCATGAGTTTCATCAACGATGCAGTTGCATCACACGCCTCGCATGTCTCAGGTGGTTCATGCAAAGAGTGAGGCATGTCTGCTGGGTATATACCCAGGGGTTGGAAGCTCGAACATATATTGCACCGCCCCACGACTGATTGCCAATCCTCTGGGAGAATGTTGAAGCCCAATCTGAGGCTCCGATACTCCATTTCCATAATCGTCGCATGTCTGAAGCAATAATGAACGTCTATGGCCCAGAACCATGGGCCGTCGGCTATGATAGGGTGGGATCTAGGCCTGACCGAAACAGCACATTTATCATCAATGTCATTTATTGGGAATTCAACACGAACACGTGTAGCCGGCCTTTTGCTCGTCTCACCAACTGGACGCCCCACGGCAGTCATCCTATGTTCTATCGAAACTAATGAGTGTGGAATAGTGAAATGAGGTATCCATGTAAGTGAGGGTATCCACTTTACAACGTCCTCAGACTGATACCATGGCTCTTCTCGAGGCACAATGTAGCTCATCGGAGCTCTAACCTCCATGATGGAGGCCATTGTCGAGGTGGCACCGGGAATCCGTAGGGGTCGGACGTCTTTCTTTACAATTTTCTCAAGAACACCCATACATAAGAACTCCCTACTCACATCACCCTCTAATGCATCCATGTCTCTCATTGCAGCAATCGACGCGGCTGAAGATGTCGTCGTCGTAGTAGTTGTAGACGTACCCCTCGCCTCCGCCTCCGATGCCGGTGGGATGTTTGGGAGCTCCATACGTAGGTCGTCTTCATCGGAGTCCTTCGCCGCCTCTTCTTCGTCGTCGAAGGTCAGACCTACGAACCACCGAGGTGTAGCTAGCCCCCGTGGCGGCGGCGGAACGTTCGCTTCCAAACGGTCGTAGTTGTATGCTCTTTCGAATTGAGGGTCAGACTCTTGGTCCCTCCTTGGGGTGGCTAACACAGATTGTAACAATAACAACAATGAGCTTACTAGCTCAGGGACAGGTCGGTCCGCTGACTGAGTCTATCCAATGTTACCTTCCACTCCACTTGAGTCTCGCGACAAGTCTCGCGTTGAACGGCCCCATCCATTACATTACCATTATTGAAAGTCGCAAAAGGTTTGACTACCTTTTCGGTGACGATGCGTCCTGTCTTTTTCTCTTTCGCTGCCTTGTGCGCTGGCTTGTTCTCCTCTTCAGAGTCAGACATCAATGCGAGTGTGGCAGTCATAGAATGCACACGTTCCATTGATTGCCATGTGCGCACACCATTTGAGGGGCTTCTCCTCGTCAAGTTTGGGGTATACCTTGACCTTCTTCGGCGCAGCCTGGTTCGGTGCTCCGGTTGTTTCAGTTCGCTTCTTGTGCGTCGGCTGTCCTATCTTGCGAAAGTACTCATTATCGGGACATTCTTTGTTGTACCCCGTGTTGACGAATTCCGGTTCGCAGGGCACAAGCTCCGGTGGATTGGCCAGATAGCTGTTGTCTTCAACAGCCATACCGACCCATGCATCATCGATGTCGTCGGTGACCGCTGTCTTCGTCTCTGCAACATTGACAGTCGGCTTAGCCATGAAGCCGCGGTTGCGAATCGTCCCAGTTAGACGAGTAGCCAATCCATTTCGACGAGGCAGCTGACTTCGGTTGCGGTTGCGTCCACTTGCGCCAGACTTGTTTCGACTGTAAGGAAGACCTTTGACTTTGCATTCCGCTCCGGTGTGCGTCGGTTTGTTGGCACACTCCGGTCTAAGGCAACGCACACGACAGTCCTTCACTAAATGGTCTTTCCGGCAGTTGAAACAGTACCTTTTTGCAGATTTGCCACTACGGGGCTTGCCTCGTTCACCTATTAATAATACAGTGGCTGGTGAAGACTTGTCACTTGACTTCTTCACTTTACTCAACTCTGACGCCTGCATTAACTCCTGCATTCTCTCACAGAGGCCAGCATAGTTAGGCTTGTCAGCGTCCGGCTTGCTCCAGTAGAGCGCTCCGCCAGCATCCCATAAGACAGGATGTTTCGATTCCTTGAGCCACTGTAAAGTTGCAACACATTTGAATTGGTCCGGAAATGGTAAGTTTCGTTGAGCTAGCTTTTCGTATCGGTGAGCCTGCCTCTCAATCCAATCCTCTACGCTAGTTGTTGAGGTAAATCTATCAGTACAGAGTTCCTGAAGTAACTTGTGATTAGAGATGGCACCCACATGTGCATATTTATCATTAAGTCTCGCCCACATTTCACTGGGGTGATTACCTGCTCGCCGAAGTGTGAGCAGTGCTGCATGCCCCTGCAAGGCATCAGCCAATATTGCACGTAGACGCACTTGACACTGAATGCGTACCTTTTCTGGCAGATAATTCTCCAGTGCCGCATAGTCATAGTCGGCTCCCAAGCCATCGATTGCGTCCTTCAACTCCTCGATCGTTGTCTGAGGGTCGGCAGCCTCCAGTCCTTCCCTGCTCTGCTTCACTTCATTGGCAGTTGGCGTGACGAATGCTTTCAGCTCTTCCAGCGTCAGCGGTGCGTTCGCGTCTGCAAGGAAATAAGCAGCCATGGGTCGACTCCTTTGACATACTGCAGAAATGACCATCGCCACTCATCATACTTATCAATGGTCTTAGTGGGAAGGCGTGGGCATTTGAGTGTAATCTGCGCTGGCTCATAACCTGATGTGGACATGAAATAATTGCCAGTAGATAAACTTCAATAATTAGCCTCCGGTATCCTAATTGGTTGATTACAAAATCAGCTTTAATGACAGTGAATTGACAGAACGGAATCGTGTTCAGATCATATGTTAATCATCTGGTAATCATGTGATATAATCATGAGATAGATCTTCTAGAAATAACAACATAACTGTAAATCACTGTAGATCGCAGTAACACAGTTAGTCATATGTGACAGTTGCATGTGAAAGACGAAGCTGGTCATCAGCTCAGTAAATAACGGCAATAAAGAGGAAATGATCTCTGATAAATGGAACTCATAATTATGCCGGTCCGAAGGGATTAATTGGTATTTCATCACAATGTTAACCGGCAATCAATTTCCATAACGGTTGAGGAATAGGATATAATATTGTGCAATATTGTGTCCTACACAGACAATCCAGGGTCACTCACATCAGCTATCCCCTCTACTGCTCCCCCTACTCCTCCCCCTACTCCCCCTACTCCTACTTCCCCTACTTCTTCTCCTATTTCTCCCACTCCTTCTATGTATGTGGTAGTGGTAGTGGTAGCAGTAGTAGTAGTAGTAGTGGTAGTAGTAAATGTGAGAAGAGAGGTAGTTGTGATCATGCTGGATTGAATAGGAATGGTACTTTCTCTCCACAAAGTGATGTGTGTAAACAAAGTGGCGGGTGCATAATACATAGCATCATGGGGAGGGAGCAATCCTAAGTTCAGTTTTTCTCTGTACTTGTTCAATATCTCCTCTCTTTTCCTCTCATTGCCATCATTACTCTCAGCACAGGCAGCAAGTAGTAGCTCTAGTAGCACAACACTCTAGCGGCTAGTCAAGCTAGCAGTAAAAGTAGTACATGACAGACTACATCTACTACACGCCTCATAAGTAGTGCAAAGAGTAGTACAGTGCCAGCCAGTGCTAGTACACAAGACAGCGGTAGTGTTCCTACGGCTAACCCCAGGACAACATCACCGCCTAACAACCAACCGGGTAGGATAGAGAGTTACTTCACTCAGTTATTTGATGCTATTCACCGGGGGAGTTTTGCAGTCGATTTCAGATCGGCGGGAGCATACAATCGGAATGAAACGATGAAAGTGTTTTACTCAGGATTACATACAGTCATAGAACAGTATGTAGTCAACATGTGTATAAGAAGTGAGAGTGTAGACGCTACCAGTTTGCCATAGGTTTTCCTTATATCGCTTATACTAATTCGCACCCTTACATTCAAGAGATCTTAGGTCCTGTCCCCAGACCAAGCCCCATTGAAGAACCGGGAGCAGAAGAAGAAGATGACGAAAGAAATGAAGGTGGTAGTATCATGCACAATGCCCATGCTATGGTCAATCTGTCTAGAGATAGTATAGTTGACGATAGTGCTTGTAGCACAAACATATCACCCAACAAAGAACTGTTCACTAATTTAGTGAAAGGACAATCTAAGTTCAGGACAGCTAACAGTATCATAACAACATCACTGAAAGGTCAGATGTCAGTGCAGTTAGCAGGAGTCGGAGAGGAGATAGATGTGGTTGCTAGAAATGCAGTTTATAACCCAGACTTGCCTTACACCCTTATATCCACTGCCACATGGGATAATGCAGGAAATGCAGTACTGCATCAGAACGGACAGATCATTTTGCTTGATAAGCACATTCCAGTACATAAGGGAGCGATATTAGCTCAAGGACGCAGAACACAGAATAATATACATGTCTGGGATAAGCCTGGCTGTCAGCAGTTAGACCCGAATCTCATTTTCGACCCACACACAGGAAAGCAAGTCAGTAATAGGAAGAAACTTGCAAAGCCAAAGAATCGCAAGAAGAAACACGTAAATCACAACGCCACATCGACACCCAAACAGCAATGCCTCGCACCAAATGCAAGCACAGACTATCTATTTTGCGGAAATATGTCTAAGTGTGTGTGTCGTTGGGGATGTGATCATGGATGCAACTATGTGCCTTATGTGTACGAATGCGAGACTGAACTTGGAGAAAAAGCTGCAGCTGATGACAATACTTACAATTGCGCATACCTTTTGCTTGTTGTTCGTCCTGATACAAGCGAAAATATCCATTTCGTCATCCTTCACCGCATGGCTCTACACAGAGGTGGGGAAGCTATGGATAGATTAGCAAAGTCACAGGGATGGACGATACTAGGGAAGGACTGGAGAGAGGCAGTAAGGAAATGCGAGTGTTGCAATCAAGCTAAGATGAGAGAGTTAGATCATAGCTCTAAGAATAGACACGACAGGGATTGGGCCCCGGGAGAATGTCTCGTAATGGATACTCAGTTTTATCTAGTATTGTCCCATGACGGTAGAAAATATAAGTATACTATCAAATGCGTAGCTAGTGGATACGTAAAGGATTACTACCTAAAGCAAAGGAACGAGTTTTATGAGTACTTTCTCGAGGCAGTAGCTTTCTTTGAGCGTCAGACAGGAAATGCTGTCAGAATGGTCAAATCTGACCAGGAGTATAGTGGTTACGGGGTTTTCCAAGCGTGGATCAAACGTAAAGGGGTAGAATTCTATCCTTCCCCTAAGGGACACAGTAAGAGTAATGCAGTGATAGAAAGATCACATCTTACTATGGAAGACCCAGCAATAGCTGCCAGACTTGACGCGGGTTTGCCCATAAACATAGAGAATATGATCCCTAACGCACACGGAAAGTTCAAAGGAATTTCCCCTTTTGAAGCCATCTTCAAAAAGAAACCGCTCATGTCTCACCTAAAACCCACAGGTTGTGCTGCGATTATGAAGGTGGAGAATAAAAAGGGAGAACCAAAAGGTGTGCCAGTCATATTCCTAGGGTATGAACCAACTACTAGTTACTATAGGGTCTACGATCCTGTAGGTCGAAGAATTTACAGAGACTTGCGAAATGTCCGTTTTGATGTCAACCACATGGGAAAACGTGTTGCTGCGAAAGTCCTCAAACTCAATCCCCGGGAAGAAGAGAAACTAGAGAGGGTTGTCTGGAGCAAGGAAATAGCAATCCCAAAGTCTAGTACTCCAGGGGGAGACGAGGAAAACGGTCCCGAGGAAGGAATCACCGACGAAATAGAAATAGAGGGAGCTGAAATAGGATTACATCCAAAGAAACAGGGTTTGCCTATTTCGGGTGCTTCTAGGTCTACCGTAGTTGTGGAAAAGAAGTTGTGGTTGTTGAAAGTGACAGTGAGACGGAAGAGCCGTTGTCCCCACCAGCCACCCCACAAACTCATGATCCAGGTGGAACCCCACAACCAGAAAAGAAAAGCGTCAGTGAACCGCCAGTCAGTTCGGTAGCCTTCAGAAAGCTAGTAAGGTAAGAATGCCGAACCGACTGGACGCCTTGAAGGGAATTGAAGTAGCCGTCCCCGCCCAGAATTTGGAGAGAAATGGGCTAGGGCCCAGTACGGAGATAAGTGGAGCACTCATGTTAACGTTAGGAAAGGACGAGCCATCCGTCCAGGGGGAGCTTTAAAGGCAATCTCTGGAAAAATGGAACCAACACATTATATAGACTTCGGAGATAGAGAAATATAGAATTAGTTCAGTCGGTACGGACAGTCTTATTGAAGTTACCCCCGAGGCCGATGTAAGTGTTCCAGAAATGCTACCTCAGCCAGTATTATCTCCCCATACACCTAATCCCACTACTTTCCGTTCATGGACACAAGGAGAGATTTTGGGAGACAATCTCATACCTGCTGGTCAAAAGAGCACCAGACCGCAGAAGCAGCCAACTGTTCCTCCAAATAGCGTAGCTGCAACCACTGTAGGAACACAAACCCCGCCCATACTAACTGCCGCTAAATTGCTAGAGGCAGTGCCAGATTTTGCTCCTAATGCTTGCTTTTATGCTTCTATTGAGCTGCCGCCAGACATGACCGCAAGACAAGAAGGCAGCGAGAGAGAAAGAGATAAAACAACAAGAAGAGCTGAAATCTTTTGAATGGGTAAGAGAGACTGAAGCGAGGAGAAGTGGCAGTAAAATAATACAGACAGACAGACAGACAAACAGATAGATAGATAGATAGATAGATAGATAGATAGATAGATAGATAGATAGATAGATAGATAGATATATGGATAGATAGATATATAGATAGATAGATAGATAGATACATAGATACATAGATAGATACATAGATACATAGATAGATACATAGATAGATACATAGATATATACATAGATATATACATAGATAGATAGATAGATAGGTAGGTAGGTAGGTAGATAGATAGATAGATAGATAGATAGACAGATAGATAGATAGACAGATAGATAGATAGATAGACAGATAGATAGATAGATAGATAGATAGATGGATAGATGGATAGATAGATAGATAGATAGATAGATAGATAGATAGATAGATAGATAGATAGATAGATAGATGTGAACGGCAGCGTGCGCGACAAACATGAGAAATATGTGGTGGTGAGCAGTAGGGGAATATGTGCGCTTAGCATTATAATGAACACCAGGCTCCATTAAATCCCCTCTTATGGCAGTTCAGCTTTACCATAAGTGCCACCTTTAGGGTCAGGTTTTACCGTATCGGCCCATGTCAGTGGTAATAGGGATTTAAGGCTTGTTGACTTTGTCACCGCATATTTGCACGCAATCATGCCTTACACCATCTATGCGCGCCCACCGCCCGGGTTTGAGCAAATAGGGTGGTTATGGCTTATCCTCAAAGCTTACTACGGTGATCCTGAGTCTGGTAGACTGTGGTACGATGTCCTGAACGATATAGTCGTTCAGTTTGGATATAAGCCCCTAGCCATAGATAAGGCGTCTTATGCGATAGTAAAGGACAACAACCCACAACACACCACGCTGCTTACATTCCATGTCGATGATGGTTTGCATGTTGGTAATGAGAAAGAACACACAGCCTTAGTTAGGTTCTTCCAGAAAAAGGGTTTGAGATGCAAAGACCTTGGCTTAGCCACGTCTTTAAAGAACATTTCTCTCGACCATTTCGAGAATGGGATCCTAGTCCACCAAAAGGTTTATATTAAAGCCTTTTTGCTAAAGCTAGGATACGATAGCGCTGTTCCCGCTAAGTCCCCTAACACCTCGGATACGGTCCGTTCCCTCAAGCCCGAACACGCCATTTTGGCATACGATCTTTGTACCCTTATTGGTGTTTTGCTCTTTGTCGCTGTCAACACACAACCCTTGATCGTTTGCGCTCTGAACATGGCAGCTTTGGATATGGTACCGAACCCTCCCCGCGCGTATTCGCGAATCGATAATATCTGTCGATTTTTGGTGACACTACGTGGGATTTTCTTCCGTCGAGCGGATAAGTCTATCACTTCTATGTGGAATTACGCGAAGCAAGGGAGCGTAAGCAAAAGCCAGTCAGCGGATCGCCAGTTATGGACTCATTTACGGATATTGACCCCAGTCACTTGTCTCATCACTCGGTGAAGCTAGGTGAGGCAGAGATCCCTAAAGAAGTCCGCCAGAAGACTCCCGCTTTTGGCTACTGCGATTCAGATTTCGCTTCTAGGCAAGAAGATAGAAGGTCCCGGAGTGGCTTCATCTTTTTCTTTCATTTGACTCTGATTTCAGTTTTCTCAAAGTTGCGATCAGTAGTAGCTAACTCGACCGTGAAAGCCGAGATCATAGCTGCTAACGAAGCGGTTAGGGAGGCTGAAGCCACTAGGAGGGTGTTAGAGGACATGGGTCATTCGCCGGGCACCATCCCGATCCTCGAGGATAACTCAGGAGCTATCTCATTGTCGGCTCGCGGCTTGGGTAAAAACCGTACTAAACACATTGCAGTGCGTTTTCATTACTTGGTCGACAGGTGCCGTGCAAAGTCCGTGCAGTTGTACAAAATTGCGTCAAAGAAAATTTTAGCAGATTACCTGACTAAATCTCTTGCACTCCCGCAATTTTCGCCAATCTCCGGGCATGTCGCGGTAGAAGTGCCGATTGAATAGCTTTGCTTTGTTGTATTATGCATTCCGCACCATGCGTTATATGACAGCAAACAATACTTTATTTTTATTGTTTGTGTATATTGCTTTCGTCTCCTTCAATGTCTAAATATTTATTAACTAAACTCACTTTTGCTACATGGAACTCCGAAAAGCGAGGGGGAGAGAGAGCCACTGCTCTTAATATTGCGACATTAGAAGTTTATACATGTTACATAGATTATATCGCATGTGTCGATGATCTACTTTGTTATATAGACTTAATCAAAGTTAATGTCATAATAATAGAAAATTGTAATAGTTATGACCAGACATATACATTGTAAACTAAACAGACCCAATGAGGCCACCAGGGAGCTTTGTACTATGGTTATAATTTTGTTAGCGCAACTAAATGGTAGACATAGTTGTCGATGTGATCGGATCGCTCATATTTCTCGGTATATGCTTGCATCCTATGACAACCGTCAGATGATAGATAATTAAGGTTAAAATGCAACCTTTAATGTTATTATCTTCATGTTGATGTTTTCTGTTGTAATGTTGGTCATGTTGCGCGTCTAAACAGAATTATTTCATGATGATGTTGTCATATGTTGTTTCTTATGGCTACATGTTTATCTATATGCTATGACTATATACATCTTACCAGCAGGTGCTTCAGGTAGCGGAACCGGCATGTTCATAACTGCGTATAGGCTGTGAAGGCCCAGCATGTTTGTTTTGCTGCTATCTAGCGATATCTTTACTTGTCATGCGCATTGTATTTAAGTCATATTTGCCCGGTCATATATTAAGTAGTAATACCTGTTTTTATTGCATTATCGTATGTGCATCATAAATATGTGAGTTTATTATCGTTTCTGTGCACGTCTCATTGCATGAGGTTGTATTGGTGTTTGCAGACGGGTATATGCGGGTTTGCGAATTTCACGCAAAATTTACGCTCATTTTTATGTTTTATGCTTTGACAACCTTGCAGGGACCCAGACAATGCGTTCCTGATAATGCTAATCGGGTTGACATTTCCCCGACATTTAACTATATAAATCATGTATGATGATTATATCTTCTATGTTTATGGTTATTAGTGCATATTTTTCAACTTTATATTAATCTGGGATCAACTCATATTTGCATATGATAGTATCATAATATGATATTTCATTCAGTTAGAGTCTCCCCTTGAAGTAAGTTAGAAATAATAAGTTTCTGGGAAGGCAGTATAAAGGTAGCTAGATTAAGGAATAGCACTAAGGGGTGCGAGCGCTCTACTACCTACGTCACACTGCTATTACAGGATTATAGTACGTGAGTCACACGTACTACGCTATGGGCCGGGGCATAGCTCTGAATGGGACATCCCTGTTAGCAGAGCCGATGTATCTACTTCTACGAGAGGCGAGGGAGTGGATAATCGATAGGTGTAATATTAATTTAATTTCCATCATTTTTATGCTAATACATATTAACACATGCTTAAGGATCATATGTTATCTTTAATTATGTCACAGTTTGTACTAATATAAAGTAATCAGGGGGGGTGCTAGACTATAGATTCGGTAACTAACATATCCATGTATTTAACTGGCTTATGCGGTTAGATCCCCTATCAGAATAACTAATGCCAATCCACTTTAATGGACCGAGTGAGTATATCTGCCCCCCTGGCATTAAGTGGGTCCAGTTATTGTTCGAGTCTGTTATTAATACCTACCAATTGTTTTAGTCATCCGTTACTGTTGGTAAAGAATAATCATTAAAGTCATTCTTCTGTACTTCGTATGTACTGATCACTACTCACGGTAGGTCACAGCTTAGTCAGTATAATGCAGATTATTAAGTTAGTCTCAGATTCCCTTGGCGCGTCACGTAGTATACTCAGCCGGGCTGTAGGCCATAGCTAGTATACGGCAGATTATTAATATTAAGTCACAAGTTAGTCTCACATTATTGTGTCTGGACTGACACACTGAGGGGTATATTAAAGTAGCACTGTTATGTATATATTGCTGTTGACATTCAAGACAACAACAAAAATTAGTTTTTCATTTTTGTGTCAGATTTTCATTTTTGTGACAGTTTTTCATTTTTGTGACAAAAATTCAAATTTTCACATTTAACTGTAACATTTCGCGAAAATTTACGATATTTTGCGGACGAATATAGCAGTTAATTTGAAAAATTCAAATTTTCACCCAAAATCAAAATTCCAACCAAAACTGAAATTCCAACCAAAACAGAAAAATCAATTTTTTTTGTTGTCTTGAATGTCAACAGCAATATATTTACCTATCTGCGCCGCCGCTGGCTACAGTAGCGAAAAATAGCGAAGGGAAGGAAAGCAAACTTAAACGGTTTATTCAGATTATCTGCTTCGGGCCATATTCTGAACCCGACGGCCGGCTCACATTATTATATTATCTCTTAATCATTCCGCTCAGCTCCATTAACAGAGTCTCAGTTCCATTTTATATATCTCTTCCTCTTTCCGCACAGCTCTATGAGTGGAAGATTTCAAGTATTTTATTAAGCTTATTACCTAATATTCCCCCCCCCCCCACTTTTTTTAACGCTTCATTTTTCCACTTTTTGTATTAATATCTCTTGATGCCACTTCCATTTTACTCTTGCGCTTGCCACTTATTCCTACAAGTGACAAGTATTGATAGTATTAAAAGTGCTTTCGAAAAATTAATCATAACAATAATAATAATAATAATAATAATAGTGCTTCTCTGTCAATGGCTGATGCATTTCTGCACATGCGCCTCCATCGTCTCACCCGTGAGGGGAGTACGAAGAATTGACGATAAGCTCTAATGACACCCCCGCAAGGGCAGTTCCAACACTTCCAGACGGGCCGGTATGTTCAATGAAAATACTGGTCCAGACGGATCGGTATGTACAATGAAAATACTGGTGGCACCGACGGGAATCGAACTGGCGACAGGGCCCAGATGGTAGAACTTGACCACTGGGCTATCACGGTGTCCATAATAATAATAATAATAATAATAATAATAATAATAATAATAATAATAATAATAATATTGCTGTTGACATTCAAGACAACAAAAAAAATTGATTTTTCTGTTTTGGTTGGAATTTCAGTTTTGGTTGGAATTTTGATTTTGGGTGAAAATTTGAATTTTTCAAATTAACGGCTATATTCGTCCGCAAAATATCGTAAATTTTTGCGAAATGTTACCGTTAAATTTGAAAATTTGAGTTTTTGTCACAAAAATGAAAAACTGTCACAAAAATGAAAATCTGACACAAAAATGAAAAACTAATTTTTGTTGTCTTGAATGTCAACAGCAATAATAATAATAATAATAATAGTGTATCTCCTGCCAATTGCTGAGCCAAAAGGCCATGTGCATCCAGTCCTCCATTCCATAAGGAAAGTCTCCACACCAATCGGTGGAATAAAGGAAGTGACGGCATAGAACATTACTCTAGGAGCTTTATACCAATCAGCCCATGGAAAGGACCGATGGCCTATGTACTCCCTAATAATAATAATAATAATAATAATAATAATAATAATAATAATAATAACAGGCTTCCTCAGACTATAGCATCAGATCCAGATCCTGGACATGTGCCTCCATTAATAATAATAATAATAATAGTGGTGCTTCTCTGTCAATGGCTGATGCATTTCTGCACATGCGCCTCCATCGTCTCACCCGTGAGGGGAGTACGAAGAATTGACGATAAGCTCTAATGACACCCCCGCAAGGGCAGTTCCAACACTTCCAGACGGACCGGTATGTTCAATGAAAATACTGGTCCAGACGGAGCGGTATGTTCAATGAAAATACTGGTGGCACCGACGGGAATCGAACTGGCGACAGGGCCCAGATGGTAGAACTTGACCACTGGGCTATCACGGTGTCCAGAATAATAATAATAATAATAATAATAATAATAATAATAATAATAATAATAATAATAATAATAATAATAATATTACTGTGGACATTTAAGTGGCAAACTATCCAACTTTAACCTCATCGTTCTCTATCAATCTAAGTGATACGATAAATCTGAAGCCATCGTTGGAAAGCTTAGGACAAGAGCTTTCCAACGGTGTGCGCTGCATTTCCGTGTATCAAATATTGATTGACGTCAAAGTTTGAATGTTTTGCCACTTGAATGTCCACGGTAATAATAATAATAATAATAGTAATAAAAATAATATTATTATTAATAATAATAATAATAATAATAATAATAATAATAATAATAATAATAATAATAATAATAGTGCTTCTCTGTCAATGGCTGATGCAAATCTACACATGCGCCTCCATCGTCTCACCCGTGAGGGGAGTACGAAGAATTGACGATAGGCTCTAATGACACCCCCGCAAGGGCAGTTCCAACACTTCCAGACGGACCGGTATGTTCAATGAAAATACTGGTCCAGACGGACCAGTATGTTCAATGAAAATACTGGTGGCACCGACGGGAATCGAACTGGTGACAGGGCCCAGATGGTAGAACTTGACCACTGGGCTATCACGGTGTCCATAATAATAATAATAATAACAATAATAATAATAATAGTGTATCTCCTGCCAATTGCTGAGCCAAAAGGCCATGTGCATCCAGTCCTCCATTCCATAAGGAAAGTCTCCACACCAATCGGTGGAATAAAGGAAGTGACAGCATAGAACATTACTCTAGGAGCTTTATACCAATCAGCCCATGGAAAGGACCGATGGCCTATGTACTCCCTAATAATAATAATAATAATAATAATAATAATAATAATAATAATAATAGTGCTTCTCTGTCAATGGCTGATGCATTTCTGCACATGCGCCTCCATCGTCTCACCCGTGAGGGGAGTACGAAGAATTGACGATAGGCTCTAATGACACCCCCGCAAGGGCAGTTCCAACGACGGACCGGTATGTTCAATGAAAATACTGGTCCAGACGGACCAGTATGTTCAATGAAAATACTGGTGGCACCGACGGGAATCGAACTGGCGACAGGGCCCAGATGGTAGAACTTGACCACTGGGCTATCACGGTGTCCAATAATAATAATAATAATAATAATAATAATAATAATAATAGTGCTTCTCTGTCAATGGCTGATGCATTTCTGCACATGCGCCTCCATCGTCTCACCCGTGAGGGGAGTACGAAGAATTGACGATAAGCTCTAATGACACCCCCGCAAGGGCAGTTCCAACACTTCCAGACGGACCGGTATGTTCAATGAAAATACTGGTGGCACCGACGGGAATCGAACTGGCGACAGGGCCCAGATGGTAGAACTTGACCACTGGGCTATCACGGTGTCCATAATAATAATAATAATAATAATAATAATAATAATAATAATAATAATAATAATAATAGTGCCTCTCTGTCAATGGCTGATGCATTTCTGCACATGCGCCTCCATCGTCTCACCCGTGAGGGGAGTACGAAGAATTGACGATAAGCTCTAATGACACCCCCGCAAGGGCAGTTCCAACACTTCCAGACGGGCCGGTATGTTCAATGAAAATACTGGTCCAGAAATAGACCGGTATGTTCAATGAAAATACTGGTGGCACCGACGGGAATCGAACTGGCGACAGGGCTCAGATGGTAGAACTTGACCACTGGGCTATCACGGTGTCCATAATAATAATAATAATAATAATAATAATAATAATAATAATAATAATAATAATAATAATAGTGCTTCTCTGTCAATGGCTGATGCATTTCTGCACATGCGCCTCCATCGTCTCACCCGTGAGGGGAGTACGAAGAATTGACGATAGGCTCTAATGACACCCCCGCAAGGGCAGTTCCAACACTTCCAGACGGACCGGTATGTTCAATGAAAATACTGG
>WBZZ01003018.1:115000-122500 GCA_019918135.1 Paulinella micropora | reverse complement strand
AATGGACGTAATAAAAATCAAATAGAGACGGTCCTATACCAAATGCTATCGCTGTTCGGATGTGAATTCATCCTATGCTATCAAATCATGCCCGATAATATTAATACCTATGGTGTTCTTATGTCAACGTTACATGTTTGTGTTTCATGGAGTTGTGTCTACTTGAAAGTGTGTCGTTGCTGTTACTTGTGAACAGTTGACCGCTTCGTCTGCAGCTAACAAGTGTTTTCGGCCCACTCCCGGGCGGCAGGTGTTCTACAATGAAAGTCTGCCCAAAAAACGCAGCACACGTTAACGAAAGCAACGTGAGAAACTATAGAACACCTGCCGCCCGGCGGGTAGATCGGGGATCAAAGGTAGGCTTTGGGGGTCATTCACGGGAAAACCATACTTTCTTACTACCTACGAAAAGAAGACCGCCGCGAGTGGGTTGGTATATATCTGCGAGCGGGGCCGTGAGCCCTGGCTATATATGACATTTCCCGGCATGGAGCGCTTGGCCCGGGCTTGGGGACTTGGGTGAAAACTGGCATATGCCCCTACTCACAGTAGGATTTTCGGATTTTCTCCCTGAGTACTATCTGGTTAGGAAAGGTTATAGCGTGTTGTCTCATTTACAACCGAGAGCGGGGCTGTGAGCCCTAGCTAGCTATCACATTTCTCGCTTGGCCCGGGCTTGGGGAATTGGGTCTGCCTTCAATATTGTGATGTTTACACTACTTTTTACTTGGGAACGGAAGGCAGGTTGGCCATGGCGGTGCTACGTTTGGATACACTGCACTATGCTGCTGCCACAGCAGACCCAGCCTCCATGTTACCCTACCCCTTGACGACGGGTACAGGAAAGGAAGTTAGAATTTTTATGTTGTAGCTATGCAAAGATGCCTACTTGGACCACCTTCCTCCTTAGCGATAATAAGCCCAGATGCTAAGGCCGTGCTGCGCACGGCCCCACAGCACTACAATTGTAAAATTACGCAAGCAACTCATGTTCCACCCTGCCCCATTGCGAAGGCCAAGGCATTTGGAGTTTGCTTGAATGTATAAATGCATACTTTGATAAGGCCGTCCTTTTTTCTGTCTCACAATACTGCACTCCTTCTAAGCACCCTACCCGCACCTTGCGACTGCTTGGATGCATGGAGTTTGCCTATGTTTGAGAATATATAGGCCAACTCCAGTTGCGTTAGCAATGGCAAGGTGACAGAGTAGGGCGGGCTAGTGGTGATATAGAAGGAGTGCAGTATTGTGAGGCAGAAAAAAGCACGGCCATATCCTTGGCACTTATTGCCCATAAGCAGGAAGAGGAACTACGTAGGCATTTTCACTCAGTCATATGCATGTGCACATATGTTTGTTGGTGCTTGTCTGTGATGGATGCTAGTACAATGTATGTATTACAAGAGCTACTTACGTTCAGCGAAGACTCTGATTTGAAATAAGCCCGACACTTTTCCTCAGGCCCTGCAATGCGATTGAACAAGCGCACAGACACAAACACATACACACATACGTCGTACAATACATACATACATACATACAAACATGACATATACATGACATACAGGACATACATGACATGGATATGCATAACATACGTAACATACATAACATACAACATACATAACATACATAACATACATAACATAACAAACATAACATACATAACATACATACCAAATACAATACAAACACATACATACATACATGCATGCATGCATACATACATACATACATGCACACATACATACATACATACATACATACATACACATACATTCATACATACAAACATTTATACATACATGTATACATACAATGCAATACAATGCAATACAATACAAACTACATACATGCGTACATACATACATACATACATACACATACATACATACATACATACAAACATACATACATACATGCATACATACATTTCATACATACACACATACATTTCATACATACATACATACATACAGACATACAGACAGACAGAGAGACAGACATACATATATACATACATACATACATATATACATACATAATACAATGCAATACAATACAATGCAAACTACATACATACATACATACATACATACAGTACATAGATTATATACATAACATAAATACATTACATACATACATACATACATACATACATACATACATACATACGTACATACATACATATGATACATATGTACATACATATGTACATATGTCGTACATATGTACATACAAATGACACATATGTAACATACATACATACATACATACATACATACATACATACATGCATGCATGCATGCATATGTACATATGTAACATACATACATACATACATACATACATACATGCATGCATAAATATGTACATATGTAAATATGTACATACATATATATGTACATACCATACATACATGCATACATACCATAACATAACATAACATAATATTACATTACATTACATGACACATTACGCATTACACATTACACATTACACATTACAGATTACAGATTACAGGTTACATGTTACATGTTACATGCTACATGTTACATGTTACATGACATTACATTACATTGTATTACATTGTATTAGATTGTATTAGATTGTATTACATTACATTAGATTACATTACATCACATTACATCACATCACATCACATTACATCACATTATCACATTACATCACATTACATTAGATTACATTACATTACATTACATTACACTTAATTTACTTTACTTGCATACAAACATACATTACATTACATTACATTACATTACATTATTTGACTGGCATACATACATACATAGACATACAGACATACAGACAGACAGACAGACAGACAGACAGACATACATACATACATTACATACATACACATACATACATACATACATATATATATATATATATATATATATATATATATATATATATATATACGTACATGCATGTACATACATACATACATACATACACACACACACACATACAGACATACAGACATACATTACATTACATTACATTACATTACATTACTTTACTTTACTTTACTTGCATACAAACATAAATTACATTACATTACATTACATTATTTGACTTGCATACATACATACATACATACATACATACATACATGCTTACATACATGCTTACATACATACATACATACACACATACATACGTACGTGTACATACGTACGTACGTACGTACGTACATACATACATACATACATACATACATACATACATACATACATACATATGTCATACCATACATACATACATATGTCATACATACATACATACATACATACATACATACATGTGTACATACATACATACATACATACGGACAGACATACAGACAAACATAACATACATAACATACATAACATACATAACATGCATAACTTACATAACATACATAACAGATACATAACATACATAACATACATACATACAAACATACATTTGTACATACAAATAAACATCAACATCAACATCAACATCAGCATCAACATCAACATCAACATCAACATCAACATCAACAGTCAACATCAACGTGCGGAAGGCTGCCACCTATTTTTGATTGCAACGTTCATCACAGACTCATCACGAGCAAACAACCCTCAATCCAGCTTCACTAACTAGAGTGAGAGCAATTTTGGTAGTTGAGTTTTTCTCCTACCTTCCGCCCTATTCTACGCAAACATGACTTCTCATAACTCTGACCTAGTCAAAATGAGACTGGAGACACCTAAGTATGATCATGGGAAAGAATGGGAGCTGTGGGAATACACCTTTATATCTATAATAGGTGTCACGCACCCAGAATCCTATCAGTACAACTGTTAAATTATTATTATTAAATTTTACATCAACATCAACATCAACATCAACATCAACATAAAATTTTTACATAACATAACATAACATAACATAACATAACATAACATAACATAACATAACATAATGCCTTGGAAACGAAAAAAAGGAAGGCAAGCTGTTGAAATACCCGAAAAAGCCACCGCGCCGCGCAATTTTTCTTGCACACGGCTGGTGTATGTTCTCCTATTGGGTTGTAAAAAAGGTGTATTCTTGCTGTGCTTTTGCAAGTGACCTTGGTTTTCTGGTTACCCAATTGCTCCCAAGATTGCAATACAGCACGAGTTTGAGATTCTTTGTCCATGTCAACTTTCCAGAAAAAGGCATTGTCTGCTGAGCTCTGCAGTGAACCTTCTAGCAGCTCACTTCAAAACGATATAGAGATCATCTCAAACCATGCAACTCCGCTCGAAATGCCTCCTCCACCACCTCCCAAACGACAAAGGCGACCAAAAAACCCTGGTGGCTCTCCCCTTTCTACTCTTTCTGGCTCTTACTGTGTAAAGGGGTTTGCTAGCCCAACAGCTAGTCCAGGAGGCAGTCCTAAAATGATGGCCAGAGGTATGGGCAACAGTCCCAGCAATAGCCCTGGAGCTAGTAGCAGAGGTCTCCTTGGGCGTTTATCTTCTTTCGGATCCTCTAATCCTTCCCGTCCTTCTCATTCTACTTCCTCACCCCCCAGTCATGTGATAACGGAATCGAACCAAGGACAAGTGTGGTCATATGCACCCAAGCCATCCCTCCTCGTACGCCGCAGCCAACGCCGAAGGCGAGCCTCGGCCCGAGCAGCAGCGGCCGATGGCGAGGAGGAGGAAGACGCAGGAGACTTCCGAGATGGAGAACATGACCCAGGAAGTTCATCAGAGCCCGATTCAATAGACGAGGTTGAAAGGCGGGAGCGCATTCGGAAGCATAGCGTGGCGAATAGAGCGCGCGGAGGGGCCTACGCCTTGAGTTCTCTAGCAGATGTGGCTTCTGCATCACCGCCCATAAAGTCAAAACACCTTTGCCCCCCAACCCCACCCCCACCCCCATCTCCCTTTTTTTTAAATTGAACATGTAATTTCATTACGAAAATCCGTAAACCCGCGGCGCAAACGCTTTTAGGTACGCCGCGCCAAAAAACTCGAGTCTTCCTCGCTTCACACTCTCTCCATCCGATCGCAATGGAAACTCGGAACAGGAGGAAGCAGGCGATTCAGATGAGGATGGAGCGTTGAACAATAGCACTAAGGACATGGATCCCGATGTAGCTACCGTTTTGGCTGTCCATTCGGTCAATCTCTTTCCGTGCTTGATTTTCTTGCCTGGAGTTATGCGCTACTTCATATGTAATCTTGTCTTGTTTCAGCCTGTGCTTTCACCTGTTCTGGCCCCAAAGAAATATGATATTGCGAGAATGGTACGAAATGCTTTAGCTAGTCTCTTGTGATTGTTAATCATGGTCGCATTTGCAATAGGTTGCTATCAAGGTGGTGAGTTCACCAGAGTTTAACCCCTCTCAACCGGTCTTTGCTGTCGAACTTGAAATTATCAGAGAGAAAGGAAGCGGACGGTTCATTTTGTGCAGGCGAAGCGCTCAAGCAGGTCTCCTCACATCTCTCCACACGTTTCACCTCGACTGTCGCCTCTCGATCGCTCCGGACGCGACACGCGCGCTCTTCCGCCCGCTACCAATCTTCTTCCTCCAGCGGCTGCTTCGCGGGCGGCGGCTAGTTCGCGCGGTCAATCTTCATCCAGAGCGCTTGCACCCAAGAACAGCAGCGCAGCTGTGGGTGGCCATAGTGTCTCCTTTCGCCAGAGCAACTTGGCCCAAGTTAAAGTTAGCCCGCAGGGTACACCCACGGCTACGCACCAAGAACAACGTACGCAACCAGAACTTGTTCTTTCAATCTTGCTGGTTTACACTGTAGGCAAAGCAGCAGCCGAAGGCATGGCTTCTCTGGCATGTTTGCCTTCATCACTTTCCATCAATCCGGTTTCTGTCTCGCCGCACAAGCAGGTGGGCTCGACTCCCTCCAGACCCCAGCTCCAACCCAGCAGTACTTCGACCGTTTCCTTTACTCATCCCATGGCTACGAGCACAACTCCTGTTTCCCATACGGAGACCTCTCCGTCCCTTGTTTCCGACAAATCTTTCTCCCCTTCGTCTCAGCCTTTATCTGCCACTTCGACATCTGCTGTTAGCTCCAGTGCTCCTGCAGAGTCGTCAGGGGGGTTTTCTCTGTTTTCTCTCCTCAGTGCCACCGAAGGACAGGGAATAAATTCTTCTCCATCCTTTTCCTCATCCTCACTGCCGTCATCCTTCTCTCCTCCTCCACCTCCTCCTTCTTCTTCTTCTTCTTCGTCTTCTTCCAAATCCTCTTCCTCTTCTACTTCATTCTTATCCTCTTCCTTTTCTTCTCCTCATTCTCCTCCTCTTTCTTCTTCTTCTTCTTCTCCTTCTTCTTCTTCTTCTACTACTACTACTACTACTACTACTACTACTACTACTACTGCCACTACTACTACTACTACCACTACTACTACTACTACCACTACTACTACCACTACTACTACTACTACTGCTGCTGCTGCTACTACTACTGCTGCTACTGCTGCTGCTGCTGCTACTACTAGTACTACTGCTACTTCTGCTGCTGCTACTACCACTACCACCACTCCTCCTACAGCTATCACTACCTCCGTTTCTTCTTCTTCTTCTTCTTCTTCTTCTTCTTCTTCTTCTTCTCCATCATCATCTTTATCATCATCATCTTCTTCTTCTTCTTCTTCTTCTTCTTCTTCTTCTTCTTCTTCTTCTTCCCTGTCTGCTTCACATTCTATGTCCTCTTTGCCTTCCAATTCTATAGCATCGTCCTCCTCGTCCTTGTCTGCTGTCTCGAACTCTGCAACTTCTTCTTTATCATCTTTGTCTGCTTCCTCCCCATTTGCTTCTTCTTCGGTGCCCGTGATGGGTTCTTCCCGGCAAGCCTACTCGGGCACTTCACTACCTTTCGCCCCTTTTTCTGTTTCTTCTGTAAATGGCGCTCTCGCAAACTCGTACGTCTGATTCAATATTGCTCAGCGAGCTTCTTGACATGGGAATCTTCAAGCCTCCAATTTTCGCGCTATTATAATTTGTTTGCGAGTCTATTCGTTACTGACTGTCATGGATGTAAACAAAGACAAAGGGATACCAAACTCTTGCTGAGACTCACATCATTCGCGACGATATGTCAAACCTCCTGTGAGTGTGGTGATGCGCATTCACTTCTGTTTGTGTTCTTCACAGGGCTTATAAGCATCACCTGCAATTTCAACACTACCTTTCCGCCGCTACTGGCCAAGCCCTTGGCCTTCATAAATCGCTCGGGCAGAGTGCTGTCCTTTCCCTCATCCCGTCTTCTATACCGTCGGTACCGAAAGCAAACTTATCAGCCTCGAGCAGCACCTTCGCTGCATCGTTGCAAAGCACTTCTGCCTGTCACACCAGCAAAGCAGACTCATTCACACAGATGGACAAAGAAAGAGAAAGCGAAAGCGAGACGAAAAGATCAAATAAGCGGGTAAAGCACCACGGACCCGACATGTTGCAGGCGAAGAAACATTTACTGCAGCATCAAATTC
>WBZZ01003018.1:17500-112500 GCA_019918135.1 Paulinella micropora | reverse complement strand
ATCATTAATAATAATAATAATAGTGCTTCTCAGTCAATGGCGAATGCATTTCTGCACATGTGCCTCCGTCGTCTCACCCGTGAGGGGAGTACGAAGATTTGACGATAGGCTCTACTGACACCCCCGCAAGGCAGCTCCAAGCCTTCCAGACAGACCAATACTTTCAAAGAAAATATCCTTTGAAAATACTGGCACCGACGGGAATCGAACTTGCGACAGGTCCCAGATGGTAAACCTTAAACACTGGGCTATCGCGGTGCCACTAATAATAATAATAATAATAATAATAATAATAATAATAATAATAATAATAATAATAATAATAATAATAATAGTGTATCTCCTGCCAATTGCTGAGCCAAAAGGCCATGTGCATCCAGTCCTCCATTCCATAAGGAAAGTCTCCACACCAATCGGTGGAATAAAGGAAGTGACGGCATAGAACATTACTCTAGGAGCTTTATACCAATCAGCCCATGGAAAGGACCGATGGCCTATGTACTCCCTAATAATAATAATAATAATAATAATAATAATAATAATAATAATAATAATAGTGCTTCTCTGTCAATGGCTGATGCATTTCTGCACATGCGCCTCCATCGTCTCACCCGTGAGGGGAGTACGAAGAATTGACGATAAGCTCTAATGACACCCCCGCAAGGGCAGTTCCAACACTTCCAGACGGACCGGTATGTTCAATGAAAATACTGGTCCAGAAATAGACCGGTATGTTCAATGAAAATACTGGTGGCACCGACGGGAATCGAACTGGCGACAGGGCCCAGATGGTAAATAATAATAATAATAATAATAATAATAATAATAATAATAATAATAATAGTGCTAGCGAATGCATTTCTGCACATGTGCCTCCATCGTCTCACCCGTGAGGGGAGTACGAAGATTTGACGATAGGCTCTACTGACACCCCCCCAAAGGCAGCTCCAAGCCTTCCAGACAGACCAATACTTTCAAAGAAAATTTCCTTTGAAAATACTGGCACCGACGGGAATCGAACTGGCGACAGCCTCCGGCAATTGAACGTACCCTGTCGACGGGGCAGGAGGGGGGGGTCCTCCCCCGGGAACCCCAGCCCGGCGATTGTACGTACCCGTTTTGGTCGCGGGTGGCACCCACACCAGAAAATTGAGGACCAGGCGCCGTTTGCGCACGCCAGAGGGAGTTAGCGGCTGATATTTGGTGTATCCAACACTTCTTGATGAGCTCTCTTCGAAAATATAAAAATTGTGGCTCCGGGTGGCATACCACACCGGGAAATTGAGGCGTTTGCGCCACCAGGCACCGTTTGCGCACACCTGAGGGAGTGTGTAATCGACACCTCTCGGTGCGCTCTGTTCGGAGATAAAAAAGTTTTAGTGGCGGTGGCACAAAAACCAGAGATTTTAGGTTTTTGTGCCACCAGAGCTTACACTTGCGTTGTTCTGGTACCTCCGGCAATTGAACGTACCCTGTCGACGAGAAAGGGGGGGGTCCGGGGGGCTCCTCCCCCCGGGAACCCCAGCCCGAGGGGTGGGAAGGGAGGGTTGCGCGGATCCGCGCACCGCAAACCATCCTTTCAGGTGTTGGCGCAGCCCCTAGTTATTATTATTATTATTATTATTATTATTAGGGAGTACATAGGCCATCGGTCCCTTTCCATGGGCTGATTGGTATAAAGCTCCTAGAGTAATGTTCTATGCCGTCACTTCCTTTATTCCACCGATTGGTGTGGAGACTTTCCTTATGGAATGGAGGACTGGATGCACATGGCCTTTTGGCTCAGCAATTGGCAGACGATACATACACATACATATTATTATTATTATTATTATTATTCCCAGTGGTCAAGTTCTACCAACTGGGCCCTGTCGCCAGTTCGATTCCCGTCGGTGCCACCAGTATTTTCATTGAACATACCGGTCCGTCTGGAAGTGTTGGAACTGCCCGTGCGGGGGTGTCATTAGAGCCTATCGTCAATTCTTCGTACTCCCCTCACGGGTGAGACGATGGAGGCGCATGTGCAGATTTGCATCAGCCATTGACAGAGAAGCACTATTATTATTATTATTATTATTATTATTATTATTATTATTATTATTATTATTATTATTATTATTATTATTATTATTATTATAACTATTATTACTATTGTTATTATTATAATTATTACCATTCCCGAAAGGTGTTGGAGTAGGGGGAGGGGGAAATGGAAATTGTGTACCCCCCCCCCCGGGGCATTTTCGCACCCCTGTCGGAATAAATCATGGTTTGTGGGAACCAGGAGGAGTTGGGAGCTCATATTTGCAGGGTGGCTAGCCCCAGACTCGATGTTGATGCTGGTATAATTTTTTTGAAATTCACGCAAATATTTGCGTTAGGGGAGTGTCCTGAATGCAAAATTTCCTTTTTTTTTTCGCACCCCTATCGGAATAAATCATGGTTTGTGAGAACCAGGAGTTGGGAGCTCATAGTTGCAGGGCGGCTAGCCCCAGACTCGATCTTGATGCTGGTATAATTTTTTTGGCATTCACGCAAATATTTGCGTTAGGGGAGTGTCCTGAATGCCAAATTCCTTGTTTTTTAAGCCTATTTTCTGCTCTCCCATCGGAATAAATCATGGTTTGTGGGAACCAGGAGGAGTTGGGAGTTCATATTGGCAGGGTGGTTAACCAGACTCGATCTTGATGCTGATACAGTTTTTTTTTTTATTCACGCAAATATTTGCGTTAGGGGAGTGCCCTGAATGCCAAATTTCCTTTTTTTTAGCAGCACTTGCCGGTGCCTCCGGCTATTGAACGTACCCTGTCGACGGGGCAAGGGGGGGGGCCTCCCCCCGGGAACCCTAGCCCGGCGATTGTACCTACCCGTTTTGGTAGCGGGTGGCACCCACACCAGAAAATTGAGGTCTTGTGCCACCAGCCGCCTTTTGCGCACACCAGAGGGAGTTAGCGGCTGATATTTGATGCATCTGACATTTTTTGATGAGCTCTCTTCGAAAATAAAAAAAATTGTGGCGCCGGGTGGCTTAAACACAGGAAAATTGAGGTTTTTGCGCCACCAGGCGCTGTTTGCGCACACCCGAGTGAGTTTGAGGCAGATGTTAGGTGTACCCGACACCTCTCGGTGCGCTCTCTTCGGATATAAAAGTTTTGGTGGCGGGTGACACAAAAACCAGAGTTTTTAGGTTTTTGTGCCACCAGAGCTTACATTTGCGTTCTGCTGGTCTCCGGCAATTGAAAGTACCATGTCGACGGGGAAGGGTGGTCCGGGGGGCTGGGGGGCCCTCCCCCCGGGAACCCCAGCCCGGGGGGCGGGGGGGTGCGCGAATAATTCGCGCACCGCAAACCATCCTTTCAGGTGTTGGCGCAGCCCCTAGTTATTATTATTATTATCCCTGAAAGGTGTTGGTGAAGGGGCTGGGGGGTTTGGGGGGAGGGAAAAAATGAAAATTGTGTACCCCACCCCCACCCCGTTTCGACCGACCCCTGTCGGAATAAATGATGCTTTGTCGGAACGAGGAGGAGTTCGGAGCTCATATTTGCAGGGTGGTTAGCTCCAGACTCGATCTTGATGCTGATATGATTTTTTTGGAATTCACGCAAAATTTGCGTTAGGGCAGTGTCCTGAATCCCACAATTCCTTTTTTTTTTTTTTTTTTTTTTTTTTTTTTTTTTTTTTTTTTTTTTTTTTTTTTTTTTTTTTTTTTTTTTTTTTGCACCCCAATCGGAATAAATCATGGTTTGTGTGAAACAGGAATTGGGAGCTCATATTGACAGGGTGGCTAGCCCCAGACTCGATATTGATGCTGATATAATTTCTTTGGAATTCACGCAAATGTTTGCGTTAGGGGAGTGTCCTGAATGCGAAAATTCCTTGTTTTTTTTAGCCTATTTTCTGCATCCTCGTCGGAATAAATCTTGGTGTGTGTGAACCAGGAAGAGTTGGGACCTCATATTGACAGGGTGGCTAGCCCCAGACTCGATGTTGATGCTGGTATAATTTTTTTGGCATTCACGCAAATATTTCCGTTATGGGAGTGTCCTGAATGCCGAAATTCCTGGTTTTTTAGGAGTACTTGCCGGTACCTCCGGCAATGGAACGTACCCTGTCGACGGGGCAGGGGGGGGGGGTCCGGGGGGACCCTTCCCCCGGGAACCCCAGCCCGGCGATTGTACGTACCCGTTTGGTCGCGGGTGGCACCCACACCAGAAAATTAATTTTTTGCCACCAGGCGCCGTTTGCGCACACCAGAGGGATTTAGCGGCTGATATTTGGTGTATCTGACACTTCTTGATGACCTCTCTTTGAAAATATAAAAATTGTGGTGCCGGGTGGCCTACACCGGAAATTTGAGGTTTTTGCGCCACCAGGCGCCGTTCTCGCACACCAGAGGGAGTTTTAGGGGGGGTCCGGGGGGCCTTCCTCCCGGGAACCCCAGCCCCAAGGGGGGGGGGGGGTGCGTTCGTTATTATTATTATTATTATCCCTGAAAGGTGTTGGGAGTAGGGGGTGTGGGGTTTGGGGGGAGGGGGAACATGAAAATTGTGTCCCCCCCCCCCCCTCTCCCCCAATTTCCGCACCCCCTCCTCCCAACACCTTTCAGGGATAATAATAATAATAATAACGAACGCACCCCCCCCCCCCCCCCCCCCCCCCCCACCCCCCCGCCCCGCCCCCTTTGGGCTGGGGTTCCCGGGGGGAAGGCCCCCCGGACCCCCCCTAAAACTCCCTCTGGTGTGCGAGAACGGCGCCTGGTGGCGCAAAAACCTCAATTTTCCGGTGTGTGTGTTCTTGCCGGTACCTCCGGCAATTGAACGTACCCTGTCGACGGTCTGGGTGGCTCTCCCCCGGGAACTTCAACCCTGCAATTGTACGTACCCCACGCGGATCAGCCGGCACCAAAATGAACGGCTGAGAATGTTCCAAGGCTCTTAGAGTTGTCCGAGCAGGGTTCATGCCGGTTTCCTCCGGCATTGAACATACCCTGTCGACTGTGGAAAGGTGGGGTCCGGGGGGCCCTCCCGCCGGAACCCAAGCCCTGTAAGGGTACGTACCCGAAGCGGATTTGGCGGCACCAAAATGAATGGCTGAGAATGCTCCAAGGCTCCCAAAGTTGTGCCAGAAGGGTTAAGAGGCTGATTTTTTGGTTTTCATAACCTAGGGACGCGCTCTAGGTAGTGAACGATTTGAATTGAGATTTACGAAGATTTTGGCAAAGTAGTGCCAAAATGAATTGTTGAGAATGATTCCAGGCTCTAAGAGTTGTGCCAGAGGGGCTTAGAGGCTGACTCTTTGTGTTTTTGCAAGCTTGTCACGAGCTCTTTTTTAGGAATATAGTTGACATTATGGAATTCGAATGTAATGACAAAGTAGTGCCAAGATGAATGGCTGACATTGCTCCAAGCCTGTAAAAGTTGTGTATTTGAGAATGAGAGGAAAAGCGACCTTGGGAAGGGGGGGGGGGGGGGGGGGAGCGTTCGCACACCCCAAACCATCCTTTCAGGTGTTGGCGCAGCCCCTAGATTATTATTATTATTATTATTAATCTTTGGAGCGGAGCCACGTCACCGAACGGCCCCGTGATACCAATGGAGGCACATGTCCGACAGGATCAAAGGCCAATTGACTGATAAGTCTATTATTATTATTATTATTATTATTATTATTAGGGAGTACATAGGCCATCGGTCCTTTCCATGGGCTGATTGGTATAAAGCTCCTAGAGTAATGTTCTATGCCGTCACTTCCTTTATTCCACCGATTGGTGTGGAGACTTTCCTTATGGAGGACTGGATGCACATGGCCTTTTGGCTCAGCAATTGGCAGGAGATACACTATTATTATTATTATTATTATTATTATTATTATTATTATTACTACATTATTATTATTATTATTATTATTAGTGGCACCGCGATAGCCCAGTAGTTAAGGTCTACCATCTGGGACCTGTCGCCAGTTCGATTCCCGTCGGTACCAGTATTTTCAAAGGATATTTTCTTTGAAAGTATTGGTCTGTCTGGAAGGCTTGGAGCTGCCTTGCGGGGGTGTCAGTAGAGCCTATCGTCAAATCTTCGTACTCCCCTCACGGGTGAGACGATGGAGGCACATGTGCAGAAATGCATTCGCCATTGACTGAGAAGCACTATTATTACTATTATTATTATTATTATTATTATTATTATCATTATTATTATTATTATTATTATTATTGGCCCTGTCGCCAGTTCGATTCCCGTCGGTGCCACCAGTATTTTCCTTGTACATACCGGTCCGTCTGGAAGTGTTGGAACTGCCCGTGCGGGGGTGTCATTAGAGCCTATCGTCAATTCTTCGTACTCCCCTCACGGGTGAGACGATGGAGGGGCATGTGCAGATTTGCATCAGCCATTGACAGAGAAGCACTATTATTATTATTATTATTATTATTGTCCTTTCCATGGGCTGATTGGTATAAAGCTCCTAGAGTAATGTTCTATGCCGTCACTTCCTTTATTCCACCGATTGGTGTGGAGACTTTCCTTATGGAATGGAGGACTGGATGCACATGGCCTTTTGGCTCAGCAATTGGCAGGAGATACACTATTATTATTATTATTATTATTATTATTATTATTATTATTATTATGGACACCGTGATAGCCCAGTGGTCAAGTTCTACCATCTGGGCCCTGTCGCCAGTTCGATTCCCGTCGGTGCCACCAGTATTTTCATTGAACATACCGGTCTATTTCTGGACCAGTATTTTCATTGAACATACCGGCCCGTCTGGAAGTGTTGGAACTGCCCTTGCGGGGGTGTCATTAGAGCTTATCGTCAATTCTTCGTACTCCCCTCACGGGTGAGACGATGGAGGCGCATGTGCAGAAATGCATCAGCCATTGACAGAGAAGCACTATTATTATTATTATTATTATTTATGGAGGGGTGCACAGTATGGCACCCCACGGGAAGAGGAGGTGGTAGAGCCTCTTCCCACTGGTTCCGAGGCTATGTCGTTGTGTTGTTTAAGACATAGACCACGTGGGATCAAAGGGGTATATACATTCCGCGATCTAGGGGTGGTGACGGGTTTCGAGACGTCCCAGACATTTACCACAAAACGTCCTCATGCGCTGGCAGACCGCATGAAATTTCTGCTTGAGTACTATTATTATTATTATTATCATTATTATTATTATTATTATTACTATGGACACCGTGATAGCCCAGTGGTCAAGTTCTACCATCTGGGCCCTGTCGCCAGTTCGATTCCCGTCGGTGCCACCAGTATTTTCATTGAACATACCGATCCGTCTGGACCAGTATTTTCATTGAACATACCGGCCCGTCTGGAAGTGTTGGAACTGCCCTTGCGGGGGTGTCATTAGAGCTTATCGTCAATTCTTCGTACTCCCCTCACGGGTGAGACGATGGAGGCGCATGTGCAGAAATGCATCAGCCATTGACAGAGAAGCACTATTATTATTATTATTATTATTATTATTATTATTATTTGATAGCCCAGTGGTCAAGTTCTACCATCTGGGCCCTGTCGCCAGTTCGATTCCAGTCGGTGCCACCAGTATTTTCATTGAACATACCGGTCCGTCTGGAAGTGTTGGAACTGCCCTTGCGGGGGTGTCATTAGAGCCTATCGTCAATTCTTCGTACTCCCCTCACGGGTGAGACGATGGAGGCGCATGTGCAGATTTGCATCAGCCATTGACAGAGAAGCACTATTATTATTATTATTATTATTATTATTATTATTATTATTATTATGGAGGCACATGTCCAGGATCTGGATCTGATGCTATAGTCTGAGGAAGCCTATTATTATTATTATTATTATTTTGGTTATTATTATTTGATGATGATGATTATTATTATTATTATTATTATTATTATTATTATTATTATTATTATTATTGTTATTATTATTGTTATTATTATTACGATATGAACATAACATTACAGCCGAGGACACTCAAGTGTCAATTCAAGCACGAAATTCAAACTTGAGGCGCCTCTCAAAACTATGAATCACATTAGTTGAGTGATAAGTAGAAGAGATAAATATATAATGGAAGATTTAAGTAAGTGAGTTTGGATATAACTCTAAGTGGTAATTGCCGGCTGGGTTCGGACTCACATGGCCAGATGGTAACCCGAGGCAGGTGAGGAGTCTGAGACGGCAGACACAGAAGACGAGACACCGGTGCTGGAACGGAAGCAAAACCCGAATGATCTGCTTGATAAGCAGAGGAAGCTGTCGAGGTGGGAGTTCAAGTCTTCAGAGTAGTATATCCCTCTAAAACTACCGTAAATACCGGTTATATTAATATTAATTTTCCTAAGTAACCTGGTGAACGAAGCTACTTTGTTTTGCTTCTCTTCGCTATTTTTCGCTATTAACTGACTTTTGCTCCCTCTGAGATATATCCTTCAGCTCTCCCAAAAAAATTTTCCCTCTCAAACGGGTCAGTATGTCGGCACTGCCTACCTTGGATGGGAACGTTTTTTGCTGTCCCATAAATTGCTTCAGCAGCCAACTCTTAGCTTTCCTGCTGCGTGATAAACTTCCTCTCCCGCTGCCACACCTGACGAGATAGGTCTACTTTCCCTTCCAGAAAAGATTCAAATTGTGCAATTGTAAGATACCATCCAAACATCTCTTATGATGAATTTTTTGCTCGTGGAAACTGCAGCTGTGTAATCTGCAAGTTCTCTCACTAGCTATGTATTGTATGGTACTTCTCCCCCGGAGACGGTCGTCTAAATCGTGGCCGGCATCGTAACAACAGCTTCCCTTTTTTTTTTTTTTTTTTTTTTTTTTTTTTTTTTTTTTTTACGCAAACACTGTTTTAATAAAATATTAATATTTGCAACTAGTAGGATTAAATGGGAAGTGTAAGAGTAAAATCGAAGTGGTATTAATATCAAAAAAATAGAAAAGAGGTCCCGACAGTAGTGGTTTAATAACTTTACAAAAACTTAGCAGATATTAATATATGGTAATCATGTGATCGTCACCGTGTAACAAGCCTCCAACACTTGATCTTACCCTAACGAGCTCGAGGAAAAATAAAATGTATTAATAATGAATAAAACTAGTTCAAGGCTAACCTTCACTTCAATATTAATATATAATAGAAAGGGAAGTCTGTAGGCATCACCCCCCGGATAGCCGGTAAAAAGTACACTTTTTCTGGTGTCAGGTGCAACTAGTTTTTTCCCATTATTTTCAATATCGTTTGGCCGGATTTGACCTAATGCAATTTTAACCTTGGTCTGTTGCCGTTTTCTTTTCTGCTTCACTGAGCTAATATAACGAGACATCATTCTCTTTTGGGGATTTGTGTCTGGTTGTATTACCGAGTTTTTATTGAGCTATCTTCGGGGATTGTAACATTGGAGTCACCAGCACAAGGCTGATTTCTTTTCTGGCTTGTTTTTGGAACAGCAGAAAGAAAAATTGAACAGACCTATCTCTTCTGAGTAGGTGTTCCAAAAAACAAATACTCCAGCACATCCCCACACAGCTCTTTTTGCAAAACTAGACGTCTAGGCGTTTGTGAGTAGGTGTCTCAGTACCCTCTCCACAGCCTGTATCTGTGTCCTCACAAGGAGGCCAGACACCAGACCTCGTAGCTGTTCTTTTGTTCTCTCTTGAGACAGAGACAGAGTAGGTCAACAGACGTACAAACAAACACTCACAGTTACAAACAAACTTGAAGGACACGAGCGTAGTACTCTACCTTTCAAGTCTGTGCACTTTGTTGCCTCTCAAACCACACACATCAGAGTATTTTTGCAAATCTCTGACTGTCTTTCGACAATAAGTCTGAACAAGTGTCAGACGACAAGTCGACTTCTCAAGGAGTGCTTCTCTAGCCTCTTTGACATTATCTGTACATAGGTCCTCGTACCTCATAACAGATACAACAACAAAAAGAGAAAAAGAAAAGAGGAGTGGAGAAGGAGATCAAATTTTCAGAGAAAGTCGTACAGATTACTTCTTTCTCACAAAAAAAAAACACTTAAGACATAGAGGTGAGACGCTCTCTCTTTATACTATCTTTTCGTTTTTTCTCTCTATTCGTTCCTCATAGACGAACAGAGCAATTACGGGGTAGAAACAACTCTGTCTCATCCGTATTCCTTCAGCGTCCATGTCTACTAGGTCTGAAGACTGGCAGGAAGGAGGGGGGGGAGAGTGAGCGAACCCCAGGAAACGAAGAGGAGTTCGTTGACCCTCATGCAGAAGGAGGAGATCTGGCACCTTCCTTTGACACAGGAGGAGCAGAGAATCAATTTTTTACTGCGCCTTCCTTTGACACAGGAGGAGCAGAGGAAGTCGAGGAGGAGAAGGGAGGAGAGGAAGCGAGGTTTGTGGCCGAATATGGCAAACTAAGTAAGAAGGAGTTTGAGGAGAAGAAAGGGAAGGATGAGGCCTATAAATGGCTATACATTCCCCAAGAAATGCGATGGGGACAACCCTTGAAGAAGGAGGACATCTGTTACCCTCTCCCAAGGCAAGCTCTGCCTCTGGCAGAATTCCTCAGAGACGACGGTGCACAGTTACAGGTGCAACATGTCTCATTTGGGGACAATATGTCTTTACTGGAGCTACTCGACCTCTCATGGACAGTGTTTGAGTGTGCTATACTCTTTGAGTACCAGACTGGAAAGACTGTGCTGCCATGGAACACAAGAGCACTGGCTAGGTTGCTCGATCCTGGTCAGGACATTGATTCAATAAAGAGAGTGGAAAAGGAGTTTAAGTTCAGGAATCCAAAAGGACAGATCAATGTCATGGATGTGTCTCTGAAACTTATGGAGGCCAAGTTAGTGGACCTGGGTAAACTCCAACACACCCAGTTTGGCAGGGACCTTCACCCGGCCCTGAGGGAAATAGAAGGCGAAGCTGGAGGGGTGACGAGGATGAAGAAGCTGCATGCGGCCTTGGTGAAGGATGACGCATGGAAGAGGTGGGTCTTCACGAAGGATCATACGATCTTGGAGGGGACGGCCGCACCACCCCCCACCAATAAAGCGGGAGAGAAGGAGTTGGCGGAGAAGGCCTTGTTCCTTCGGAAGGCAGCTGAGATCCTGTCTTTTTTTCATCATGCCCAAGAGCTGTATATCAAAGAGCTAGCGGCTGAGAAAGAAAAGAAGGAGATGGAGGCAAAGATTGCATTAGCCAAGGCGGCGGGAACAAAGGGACCGAGATATTCCTCTGGATCTTATATGGCTCCCTCGGGCCGCTCCGCCCCGTCAGCCCACACAGCCCCTTCGGCCCCTGCGACTAGCTCAGCGCCTACCACTGTTATTGTCAACAGTAATGACAAAAAGGACAGACAGGCTATCATACAGGCCTTCCAAAAATATACAAAGTCCGATGCCACTGCTCTGACGCTGTATGCAGAGACAGCGAGTCAGAAGGACACGGATGCGAACCTTCGAGACAAGCTCAGAAGAATTGATGCTTGTATGAAGCAGCATCCAACGGACGAAACACAGGAGTATGAGGCGTTGTACACCTTGTTGGACCCATTAATCATCACACAAGGGTTTGATGTTGGGGAGTAAAGGCGATGAGAGCGGTAGAGGTGGCGGCTAGGAGAGCAGCCTCAGACCTGCAATGCACGGTGCCAGTTGCCGTCCTCTTGCAATACTTTAAAACTCATGGGTATCAGCACCTGTGCACTGGTACTTTGATTGGGTTTGAGATTTTTCAAGAGGTGAACGAAGGGCTGGGCATTGGCACGAGGTTGGCAGCGATCCTCACTGAGGTCAGCGCCAAGTACGGGCTCTTTTATAGCCGGAAGTCTATCATTTTGTACTTCCTGAGTGCTTTGTGTACACGACACCCGAGCAAGCTCGCAAGGATCATACAGTCCTGTCCGACCTTCACGGCGGTGAAGACGGCGGATTTTTTAGAAACGAATATATACGAGAGGACTGTAGCGGCTACTCCGCCGGGCGACCTGTTCAAGGAGGTGCTCGACGCGTGTTCCGAATTGGACACTGCCACCGAGTCATTCTCCAGTGCCGCGACACAGGGGGTTGGAGGTGCTCAAGCAGCACATGCAACTCGAACGGCAGGTCTCAAGAGGGGGAGAGATGAGCCGACGCCGTGCTACCGCTATTTTTCATACATGGCGTGTAAGCATGAGGCACAGAAAGGAGTAGGCAATTGCCTCTTCAGCCACGACTCTCTTGATGATAGGCAGCGAAATCCTTTCCTTAGAGAGCTCGAAGGCATGAAAAAGACCATGTACGCCATGTACAAGAAGGAGTTGGAGGAGGGGAGGTGGAATGCGAATATGGTCTCGGATGCGGAGTTCCGGGATGCCATCATTTACTTCCTTGACAGAATGAAGAGAAGGGAGAAGAGAGAGACATCGGGCCGATCAAAGGCGCCGACTAGAGGAGGAGGAGAGACGAGAGGATCGTCACGAGGGTCCCGAGGGACACCAAGAGGGGCGGCACCACGAGGACGAGGCTTTCGTGGAAGGGGAGGACGGACCCCAGCGCGCCCTCCCAGAGGACACGGATACTGGAATTATAGCACCAGTTCCAGCTCCAACTACCCCAGCAAGCTTATACCGCTACGGAGGGGGGACGTCAAGACGAAGACACCGGCTCAGGTGAGCGTGTTGTCGTCGTAGACTGACGGGAGGAGAAGAGAGAGGAAAAGAAGAGAGAGAAGGAGATAAAAACTGTTCTTTTTAATCCGACAGTCACAGTTATGCCTACTGTTGATGAACAGGATACGAACGGTTCCGTTCCTCCCAGACGTGAAGGTGAAGGCACACAGCCTCACAAGCCTCAAGGTAAGCACTTGCTAGTTCATCCTTCGAGAGCTAATATGATAAATGATGCGAATAGGAAGGCGAAGAAGGCGATGGAGGAGAGGAAGCCGAAACCAAAGGCTAGGTCTCCTCCTACGAAGAAGCAGCGGACCGTACCCCCGCCAAAGGACTCAATAGTCTCTGCTATAGACACGAGTACACTCGGTGTACCAGACTCTGTCCAAAAGACACTCGAGAGGAGACTCAAGAAGTTAAGTTGGCGGAAAAGGGGGGAGAACGAGAAGAGGACAAGGAACTTGAGCTTAGACTCAAAACCCTAGAACGAAAAATTCATGTGCTAGCGGCTAGTTTACATAGACCAGACGCGCTATGCTACACTGACCTCTTTTGTGAAACTTTACAAACCACATTAAAAGTTGGTAATGATACGATGGCGAATATTAATATTGTCTGCCAGAAGTTTTTGAATAGTCACCGGACATGGGTGGACAAAAACATTAGAAAAACAAAGGGGACCCTAAAAGGGGTAGGCAGCCGTACGGAAATTACGGGCATCGTCACATTAATTTTCAAATTGAAATCCGGTCGAGTATATCGTGCGGACCTCTATGTTGTCCCCGATTACCACGGTTCAATCCTGCTGTCGTATGATCAATTGGCTACGATGGGGGCTGTGATCGATTGCGCCGCACGGCGGGTGATTTATGGAGTGAAGAATGGAGAGGAGGAGGATATTAATCCGATGACTGCTACTGACTCATACGAGGCTTTTGAGCTGAGTCTAGCAACGGAGAGGAAAAAGTTGGCCTTCGTACATGAGGCAACTGAAGCCTATGTACACCCCTATGTCACAGTGCCGGAGGAACTGACCTGGACCGACAATTGGGAGACGGAGATGCAGGCGTATACGGTTACGATTCCCGCATGGGACAGAAAGTCTATTGATGACTTAGTCGTAGCGCGTAATGAGGAGATAATATGTGTTGCGAAACAGTGCCCGTCGTTGGCCAGATTCGCAGAAGGTGGCGGGGCAGATGTCCATATTACTAATGGCTACTGTTACCATGCGAAGGTGTCAGATGAGAAGAGAGAGGCGTTTGTGCCAAGGAGGAAGGGGCGTATCCCCGATACTCCAGCGGATGACATTAAAACTTTTATCACGAACTTTTGGGGCGATGTGCCTACCTGGCCGCGCTCATTAACTGAAGTGAAAAAGTGTCTACGGACTCTATTTGAGAGTAACAAGCCGTATACTGTCATTCTGCCATACAATGAGAAGGCGATCTGGGCACAGGAGATAAGGGACCGGCTTATTGATCATCCTATACCTGTTCCTTCTCGCAAGCAACAGTTAGTGGTGGCTTGTCGACTCGGGTCTCGGGAGCAGAGCAGTGCATACAAGCAAAAGCTCAGAGCCCAGGACAAGTTGAAATTGATACCTCAAGCTTTCACATGCTTTGATGGTTTCTACACCCGTAAGGCTCCGATACAATACATATTGATATGCTTGTCGGGCTGGGTCATGATGATGAGCCGGACACAGTCACGTATGAAAGAACGGGACTAGACGATTTGTCCGAGGAAGATTTGAGTTTGGAGGAGGACTTAGCGCCCCTCAAGGAGCATAAGAAGATGTCGGAGGAAGATTTCCAAGCGGCGGCGCGGAAAATTTTAGAAGAAGGAGTGGGTTCGGAGAGAGAGAAGGCGTTTCTCAAAGCTAAGATGGAGGCGTACAGAGAAATTTTCGACCCTCCTCGGGCAGGTGGTGTAAAGTCGGATGACTTCACTGCTGTCATTCACAAGATACCGGGTGCGGAGCCATCTCCGGCACCACGGAGGGCAAATTTGAGCATACATGAGGCAAAAATAGCGGAGGAGAATGTGAGACAGTTGCTCGAGGAGGACTTTATTGAGAGATCTACATCTTCAATTGTCTCTCAACCGATCGTCCCTAAGCCAGGAGGAGAATGGCGCTTGACGATCAATTATGCCCGTGTGAATAAGGTGCTAGAGGAAGAGAGAAATCCTCTGCCGACCTTAGAAGAAGGCAGAAGGGTGCTGCGGAATGCTAAATTCTATTCGGTCATTGACCTTAAGAACGGCTTCTGGCAGATACCACTGGACGAGAAATCCAGATGGCTGACTGCATTCGTTGTGGGTATGGAAATATACCAGTGGAAGGTGCTTCCAATGGGACTCAAACAGGCCACGGGGCTCTTTCAGAAGGCGATGCAGAAGATGTTGAGCGGTCAATATGACGACCAGTCGGAGGATGGTTTTATGAGAAGGAGAGGACAGAAGGCGGGAGAATATGCATTTTGTTACATCGATGACATCATCGTATACTCTAACACAATGGAAGAGCATATCGATCACTTGTCAGATGTCTTCAGGCGCATCGGAGCTTTTGGCCTGAAATGCAACCTAAAGAAATGTCAGCTTGCCAGGACAAGTGTGACGTATTTGGGTTACGAGATTTCTCATAATAGGGTCTCGATATCGCGCGAAAAGAGGGAGGAGATCATGAGTAGACAGTTGCCAAAGAATCGCACGGAGTTACACTCTTTTCTTGCGATGGCACAGTACTACAGCCAGTTCATACCCGATTGGGGTGCAACTCGGGCTAAGCTGGAGAAGATGATTGATTTTGGAGACTTTAAGAAGTGGGATGAGGAGGCTTTGCAGGCGTTTAATACGCTCAAAGATATCATTTATAAAGATCCCAAGGACGGCGGATTAGTACTTATGATGCCCGACTTTACGAAACCGTTCGTAGTCGACACGGATGCATCTAAGTTTGCGATTGGCGCGGTGCTGCAACAAGAAGATGAGGAGAAAAGGTTGCGCCCGATCATGTTTATTAGTAGAAAGCTGTGTGCGGCGGAGCGAAATTACTGCACGCGACAGAGGGAGGCGTTGGCAGTAGTATGGGCTCTCAAGAGGCTCAGAGAATACTTGTGGGGAGGACCTCTATTCACGGTTAGGACCGATCATCACAACCTTCTTTGGTTGATGAATCATGAACAAACCGGCCGTTTGGCGCGGTGGCAAGCTTTCTTGTCATGTTTCAATTTCACGATGGTCTACTTACCGGGAAAGCGAAACGTAGTCGCTGATAGCCTTTCCAGGCTAGAGTTTCAGTCGGAGGTGTCGGCTCTCGTATCATCCGTGGAGATGATGGACCTGTCCACGGACAAGGTATACGAGGTGAGCCACATAGAGACGATGCAGATGGCAAGAGGCGTTCGTTATGACCGCACGGGTCTACGATATGGCATATGCTGTGAGGCGCATGTTCTCGAAGACGCTGAGTGGTCTTATGACGCATACGAGAACGCGAAGGCGAATATAAAAGAAGAGGAGGAGACGACTGAGGTCTGTACTGAACCTCCACAGGAAAATCGAAGCGAGCTTGATGAAGACCCGGAAAGGGTAGGAGTAAGGTTGGAGGACTGTACTATCCATATCGCCTCGCCTACCGCGTGGAGGCAGCAACAGGCGACGGATCCGGAGTTCAAGGAGCTCATAACGTTATACAAGAACCCTAATGAGCTTAAAAAGACTCCACAGATCAAAGATCAGATGAAGGAGATGGCGTGGAGAGATGGGCTATTGTGGTACAAGGGCCAGCATGGCAAATTTGCATCACAGCCTGACAAATGGACTCTCTGGGTACCAGAGAAGTTGAGGCGCTTTATATATGTCGCAGCCCATAACTGCCCCTTACTGGCACATCCGGGTCGACAAAGAACTCATTGGTTCATAGCGAGGCGATTTTGTGGAAAGGGATGAAGGAGGAGATAGACAGGGAAGTGGACGCATGCATCCCATGCAAAACCACAAAGACACCGCTGAAGGCGAACTTTGGCCTGATCGGTACATTCCCGTTACACGCCGGGATGTTTGAATTTTTACACATCGATCATGTGGGACCTTTCCCCGAATCGGCAGAAGGGTACAGATACCTTCTTACCGCAATAGATCGAGCCACCAATTATGTCTGGGTTGTTCCTGTTAAGGACGCTACAGGGAAGACAATTGCGGAGGCTCTGATCGATAGGATCGTCTCGCAGATCGGAATGCCTAGAAAGATATGTTCTGATCGAGGTTCTGACTTTAATAATGAAGTCATCGACAGACTATCTAAGTACTACGGGATGAAATGGCAATATGTTACTGCCTATAACCCGAGAGCGAATGGCAAGATCGAGCGGGTACATAGACCTCTCAAAGCCTCGCTTAAGATGTACTGTATGAAGAAGGAGAATCAGAGAGCCTGGGTGGAGGCAGCACCTTCATTTGCCTTTGCAATGAACTGTCTACCCTCATCGGCATTAGGAGGAGCCAGGAGCTCAGTCTCGCCATATCAATTGGTTTACGGCCGAGAGCCTAATATCCCAACCTCACTTCTGCATCCAAAAGACACTTGGGCAGATGAGGATGAGTTGTTCGGGATGAGACTAAGAGCGAAGATGGAGGCGGAACAAACAGTTGCGGCGCACAGGGAGGCGGAGCGCAGAAAGACTGACGCACAAGGAGTGCGACAAGCGCACTTAGATCAAGTCCGTTTCCAGGTTGGGGATATTGTACTCTTGTACCATCCTCAAGTCCCTAAGGGGGTTAGCTCTAAGCTGTTTACCCACTGGAAAGGACCATACCAGATCATGGAACAGATGGGACCTCTGAATTATAAGATCAGGGGTAGAGGGAAGGTGCAGATTGTGAATGTTCGAAGGCTGATCAAATATGACCCCTTCTTACTTGAGGATGAATCCGTTGAGGAGGCGTTGAAACGGATGAAGGAGGACTTCAAAGAGGTACCGCCTATACAGAAGGAGGATACCTTAGAGGAGGAGAATGCCTATCGGGCACCTGTCACGGAGAAGGAGGAGACCGAGAAGGAGAGTAAGGAAGACTCAAACCGCAAAAGCGCGGCGGGGACTCAGTCTAAAGCCCCCATAGTCCGCGGCGGTACGAAGGAGAAGTTCACGGAGGCGCAGAGGAGGAGAGCGCAAAACGATCTCATTTTCGACCAACCGAGGAAGGTGGCAAGGTCGACGCGAGCGACGGATGTCCATGGAGGAGGAGGGGAGAAGGACACTAACCCGAACGCGGGAAATGTGGACATTCGACATATGCGATGGAAGGAAGGAGAGGCGATTGCGGCCATCAAGTGGGTCCGAGACGCTTTTTATCTGTTGAGACCGGCAGAATCTCATGTTGCCGATGACACTCTCTCATATCTTTATCTCATGCGAGCTGTGGCGGTCCCGCAGACTACACGGGCAGCACGGACATCGAAGAGATCCTTAGCAGCAAAAACGATACAACCGGTACTCCATTTTTGGAGAAGCATGGACCCTGTTGAGGATCCAAAAGCTAGACAATATTTACCGGTGTACAAAGACGCGAAAAATCTCGAGACATGGGATGATACTATTACCCTTCGAGACAAAGACCACACTGCGTGGACTATTCAGTCACTGCCTAGAGGAGTGCTTGACATTCCTTTTGACTTATCTTTGGGCACCATCCCTAACAAAATATGGGACATTCTGGAGGAGTCGAAGTTTGACTTGACTTTTGTTGGCGGCCCGCCACCTGGCAAAGGGGTTCGCGCAAGGCGACGAAGGCAGTAAGTGACATTTTTTTCTTTTATCACGCGTTGGACATTGAAAGCTGCATGTGGATTAATCTCATAGTGCCCATGTCAGATCATGTCTTATTAAAATGTTTTTATACCATTGTTGTTACTTGGCATTTTTATCGCAACATATGAGTGCGAGGGTCAATCGGCAAATGGATACGACACCGTATAAGGGGATCGCTTGTGAGTTTAGCGATGGTGTTCCTGGTACGACCCTGCTTCAAGTATCCAGGGATGTTCTCAAAAAATGTTCTCATAGTAGACATATTAAATTTTTTTCTTTGGATATACTTAATATCGTCATACCAGCACGGTCCGTCTCTACTTGTGTCGGCATATCGCATGGTCGGGCTCACTCACCCCGGCTTTGGATATAGTTATTAGGTCTGGCCCCCTAGTACTATATTAAGGTAACCGATTGAATACAAGGGTATGTTATTAAAAGACAATGTATTTACTGATCGGAAGTGTTTTTGGAGAAGGAGAAAAATTATAACGCTGCTTTTATTGCAATAGTAATACTATTTGTTCTTGACATACTGCCTCAGAATTAAGTTACGGGGGGGACAACAAGTGTGGAAGGAGAGTTTTTATTTACAAAAACGAGGCTGGAGATTTATAGTTGACTCGTGTCTGGCGTATGCGTTTTATATATCCACTGCACCGTCTATCCGTGGGTTAATGCACTTAGTTGCGACACCCCGTAGCGTTTGTGCAGAAAAGAAATCAGCAATTATATGACGAAAATATTGCATATTTCCGTCATAAAAACGGGAAGGGGTACTGTAGGCATCACCCCCCGGATAGCCGGTAAAAAGTACACTTTTTCTGGTGTCAGGTGCACCTAGTTTTTTCCCATTATTTTCAATATCGTTTGGCCGGATTTGACCTAATGCCATTTTAACCTTGGTCTGTTGCCGTTTTCTTTTCGGCTTCACTGAGCTAATATAACGAGACATCATTCTCTTTTGGGGATTTGTGTCTGGTTGTATTACCGAGTTTTTATTGAGCTATCTTCGGGGATTGTAACAAGTCAGAATTGAACTCAAACAACAAGCAAGAGTGAAAAACCGTTTTTATTAATAATAAAACTTAAACGGAGTGTCCTTTTGACATATGTCAGTGTCACTGGCAACTAACACTATTTGTTACGTCCGTAACCTGCACAAATGCAAAAATATATTATATAATACCTACAAACACCAATCCATAAGTGCAATTTCCCTTATTTTGCCATAAATTCCTAGTCACTAGAAAAACAGTGACTCAGTGCTAAATTCCATGGAATTTCCTTACAAATTTTGCTTATCCTCAGTTCAAAATGATACTACATTTGCTACAAAAAGTCACTTCAGATCAACGCTATTAACGCGGTGTTACACTGTGACGTGGGAGGTTAATGAATAAGGATGCAATGTTAGAACATATACCTAAATACTGTTCCGGTACAGAGGTAGCAAGCCGTCCACTAACCGGTTCAGCCTCAGTCACGATAGCATCGTACCACAAGCTTTATTGAAGGCAGCACAGACAGAACAACACGGTCCGGCGCGTCCGAAGGTATAGCTCTACCGACACGCATCCTACTGACCGGCCGGGTCATACTGAATCGGTTTGTTACCGTATTAATACAATCTATTAGTCTAACACTCCCCCTAGATCAAGATAATTAACTTGCAAACAACTTAATTATCGCTGATATCAAAAAGGAGTATTAAGTACGAAAAAAAGGAATTAATGTATGTATGTAAATAAAAACTATGTCTGAGGAGTGACTCTACTCTAGAACCTCAAAATAGACTATATATGGATAATGCCCTGTTGCTGCTTTCCGGCACTAGACAATTAGGCTAATACCAGAAAGTCAGTTTGCTCAGTCACTGCCCCGGCCACTGATAGAGATTTAAGTGCTGAAGGCAGAGGTAATACATTCAGTCATAGTTTCGCACACCACATGGTCTCCCACTGCAAAGACCGGCGATAACTAAGGACTTTGTGCTTGAAGGAAGTGATGGGGGATAAGCATTATCCCCCATCGCTTCCTTCAAGCACAGTTGGGCGTTGATAAGAAAATGAAAGCTTATCAAAATCCGAGCCTTCGCTCACAACCTAGCGTTAATGACTATTTCGCGATGCTATAGACTATCCGGCAACACATATAAGATATCAACATGTAGTAAGGCAGCAATCATAAAGTCAGTTATGAATATATGATTATCAACGATACAGATGATGTTTATATGTGAGCATGTATAAGAAATACATCGTGATTTCGTAGATGCAATTGTATTTGATATATCAAGACGAATTCGACATAACAAAATAGACATGCAATCCATAAGCAAACACGTGCAGTTCTTAGTAATATGCAAAAAGAAAATATGTTAAATATGTACATATGAGTAAATAAAGTAGTAGACACGTTAAATAGCGATGTAAATATTTCATTAATTAGTATGAATGAATAAGTGAATATAACCCCAACGCATAAGTGAAGAGGACATTCACCTCTCTCTTTACATACAATTAACGCAACATAAGTCTATTCGAAACTATCCCAAGAAGACCCATCCAAGATGAACTGTCTACAACCTACACTAACTCATCAGGTATATACAGATATATAGAAGAAAAATATGAAGTATATTGATATGTAAAACATAAATTATATGATATCACAATAAACAGACGAGATATGTAAATGCAACGGACACGGAAGTCAACAAAACAAAGCAGACCCCGGAAATAGACCCGATAATTTGTAAACGCCGAACACAACCCGGAAATTTGCAAATCCCGAATCTATCCCGGAAATTGTCTTGAGATCTTGGCCCTCCTGTCCTTGCCCACGATCGCTCCTGTCAATATATACATACAGCAACGACAAATCGACGAAGCAAGCAATGGACATATCGAATGTTTATGTCATTTATCAAATATGTGAAAGCATATGCAGCAAGTCAGAAAGCAGTGAAGAAAAAGTATGAAAGCAGGAAAGTACTGGATGTGAGACGATGTACCTATACCTACCCGAGTAATATCTACAGTCGTAGTCGCCGCCGCGTGACCTAGACACACCTCCACAACTTTCCGGACTTTCAAGATATTTTCCCCGTAAATTGCCTTTCTTTGTGAATATGTATATGTATATGCATGTAATATGTATATCGATACAAATATGCCATAAAGTCTGATCATGCCCAGCCATATCCTAGTCATATACCTGTAGGAATGCACAAGTCATATACTATCGATATATATATATATATACATTTTTTATATATATATAGCATATATACATACATATATATATGCATATATGTATGTATATATATATAGCATGTCCGTCCATAAGCTAAGGAAAGAGAAGATCATGTACATGGCCATGATACAGACAAATACTAGTTAAGGTGCATACGATAAGGCATAAACGTATCATAAACATCTTATATACATGACTTGTAGTGCAGACATAAATACTACCTAAGGCTGTATTATATATATATATATATATTTATATATAGTATATGTATATATATATGTATATGTATATCGTCCATATATATAGACAACACACATGCCATTAGTACGTAAGAGATGTTATTTATGTACACATCTACACGCATGTAATAGTGCTAGGGTCTCAAAATAAATGCATGCAATAGAAACATACAGTTACAAATACAGCACTACTCGATGGAAAGAAATAAATACCCCAAAATCCACACTGTGATTGCCACATAAGTCAATGCATCGCCAAGGAAAAAGCAAACACTCATGGGTAAGCGTCAACACGAGTCACTATGTAAAACATCCACTCACTCGCTTCTTCATGTGAAATGCAATCATCCATGTCAATCATCGCTGTAACATGATGTGTAGATGTGCGGTGTAGATCTACTTGCTTTCTCACTCTCTTCCCGCTGACTATGTTCGCTTCTGTTATCCTGTCGCTGTTCCCATGTTACTCCCTTGGTTGGGGCCTTACCCTCTACATACTGTGTTGGGGGGTCATGTTGCGCGTGTGGGCTGTTCATATCTATTGGCAAGGGCCCTATACTCATGCGCTCATCTATTTGCTCCCCCTGGACTGCATCAACCTCATGAGGTTCATGATCAGTCTCTAGCTTGGCCTCTACCTTATCCTCTACCTCCCTGTCTACGTGCGGTGTAGTGGTAGGACTGTGGAATGGTGCAACTGGACTATCAGTGGAACTGGGCTCTATGTCGACTACCTGGCTAGTTCCTACGGCTATCCCGGCGTCTAAGAGCCCGTGTGTGTTGCTGTGGTCTGATTCATCGCTAAATTCTGGCTGTGGGTCTATCTCCCCCTCAGTTGCATCTTCCCAAGCTACCTGAGGCTCTATCGACTCACCTACCCTACTAAGATCAAAACGGACATTTCTAACGCCTGACAAGACTTTCTGTCCATCCCAAACTCTGTATAAATTGCGATGCATATCGTATCCTACTAACTTTACTAACTTACCGGGCATGGATCCTTTACCATTTACCTTTCCTACGTGCATCACTCCCATGCAACCAATTGGACGTAATTGATGCAAGGGTGGTGCTCGTTTGAAGAGTAATTGGTAAGGCGACGTGCCCTTATGTTGTCCTTTAGTAATAGGTAATATATTATATAGCACTGTGGCTGTATGTTCCATTTCTGCCCAGAAGTTGGGAGGAAATCGAGCATGCTGCCTAAGTGCGCGAGCAGGCCCACCCGTCACCCCGTTTATTCTTTCAGCTCTCGCATTACCATCTTTATCAGCAGTGGCTGCATCTTTCCATATTATGTCACTATACTTCTCATTTATCTCTCTTGGTGCCGTGAATTCCTGGTCGCAAACTACAACTTTAACTTTACTCTCTGTCTGTCTCTCAATAAACGCTATCGCTTTATGTATGCAAGATATAAATTCATTTTTATGTCTTAAGTAGAAATCAAGAGCATAACCCGAGAAATCGTCCATAACCGTGAATTTATACCTTCTACCTTCCCGTGACATGACTCTCCACGGGCCTTGCGTGTCGCAATGCAGCATCTCTCCCACTCTCTCTGCTCTCGGCAAATGATTGGAAGCAAATCGAGGCAACGCGCTGGCTTTGGCAATCATGCATGGCTCACACATTCTACATTCTTCTTTTGCACTCTCTACACTACCATCTCTACCTACTAGCTTAATGCCTACGGCGTCAGCTAAAGCTTTAGTCCGCTCCCAGCTTACATGACCCGCCATAGCAGGCACTATACTAACAGGCAGCACTCTCACTCTCTTGACAGTAGAAGGGTACTTAACAAACAGAACAGCATTCTTTATTATTAGTTTAGATGAATTAATACTCACTTTACTCTCTTTTGCTGTTGCTATTGTCCCTTTATTGTCTGAGGGTGTGGGTTTTATGCTTGGGTTCTCCCACCCTGTTGCCCCGCCTCCCTCTCTCTCTCAGGCGCACCCTTAGGTGTGAAACGACACTTAGGATCTAACTTACTATCCTTATGGCTATCCCATCTGTATAGCAAGGCTTTAGTTAGCCTCCCCCTGACAAGTATGTCCTTTTCCTTCACAGGCAGTGCCCCCTTCAAGATGAACATCTGGCCATTTTGATGGAGTACTGCTCTGTGATGGAAATGGTCCATCGAGCCAGTGGGTGCAACGTTGATTGGCATGAGTGGATCATAGTAGGCACTCTTGCAAATTTTATGCATTCGCCCCTCTCCATCTACTCTTGCTACACACATCAACCCTGCCTCTTCTATCACTCTCGTTCCATTCCCTGTACTGAATGTTACCTTACTGATCTTCTTCAGTTCTTTCATCATCCTGTCGTCGTGACAGACATACTGTGTCGCACCACTATCTTGATACACATGCTTGCTCTTTACTAGCTTACTCTGTGCCATGACTGTGGTGGAGTCCTGTTTCTTCTTTGATTTGTTTTTCTTGTCTTTCTTCTTCTTCTTCTTCAACTTCTTCTTCTTTCTTTTCTTTTTCGTCTGTTCTTCTTCTTCAGACTCAGAGGACTCAGACGGCTCTGATGACATGAGCTCAGGGACGTCATCAGAGTCGTCTGGGTCATAGTCTCTATCAGGCATCCCAGTCTGAATCTGTCCTTTCAGTTCTTCCTGCAGGTTAGTTATTACTTCTCTTACCTGTCTGTCTAACTGACTGATTCTCTCTCTAGACGCACCTGTGATCAGTTCCTGAGGAACTGTCACCTCAACAAACCTACCTGTGGGATCTAGTCTTACCTCTATCCCATCATCGTTCGGTGTGTTGGGTGTGTCAGGTGTAGTTGGAGTGAAATGCTTGTTGTGTTGGGTGGAGTATGGGCTAGTGGTATGTCTTGTGTTGTGAGTCACAGTCACTAGCTCAATCGCTCTCATCACATCAGTCAAGTATTCGTCTATCGTTCCTCCTACCTCGATCACTCTCCTCTCATCCCATACTCCCCCTGACCTTTTCAACTCACTAGCTATCTCTCGAACTGTCTGCATGTCAATGCTCGAGACTAATCTGTAAGGTGAAACGACAGAAGGTGGTATGATGGTAGAAGTGGAGGAGGGGGTGCTTACCGGTTCCTCTTCCTCAGGGACGCTGAGGGCAGACCTTCTGCGCGGAGACGCAGCGTCAAAACTTGAAGCTAGGTCGGTCTGGGAAGTTCCCGGGGCGCCGCGACAGGTCTGTGGGAGGTCACCTACAAACCTCCAAGTCAGTGTGTTTAGTGTAGCTGAGGAGGTAGGATCAGCAACCCAAGGAGGGGGTTGATAATTTCAGTCCTCTCCCTCAGCTACACAGCGTAAATTACCGAACATATCGAGAAATTCTTTCGCTATTTCCCGTAACTTTTTTTCGTTTGGATAATTGACAACTGCTGGTGGTCTGTCTGTTGCGCTCTGTTCTAAATCTATAAACAAAAAAAAGGCACTCTGTCTCGCATGATAGCCACAATAGTCATCATAGATTAGCCTATCTGCCATTCTTTGAGGTGACCCGAACAGATGGGCCCCTAAACGAACTTTGCAAGGTTTACCCCGTGAAGTTTTCCCGCAGCATTGCTTGTTGCACGAGATTTTCTCGGGCTGTCTATCCTTGTTTGTTGTTTTGGGTGCTGTGGTTGTTTGTGGAACTGGTTGGGTGATTTTCTTCTCTCTTTCTCTCTTTGTTGGTTGGTGTGATGGACGTGGAGTGTTGGTCAGTGCAGGTGCAGCTGCAACTATCTCCCTACCTACCAATGTTGTTGTGACAATCCTGTCTTGGTTTGGTGTTGGTTTTTGTTTGTTTTTGTTCTCTCTCTGATAAGGCATTCTAGCAGTTCCAAGGTTATCAATACTAGCATGATCAGCGACCACATTTTGAGTTACGATATACAAGCACTGAGCACGAGCAACGGCCTTATTCACTTGAAGATTAAAATCATCACTATCCCCTGGATTTGCCTTTTGATTGTAATATGTTTCATAAGTGTATGGAAGACCATCCTTGCTTCCCATCTGTTCCAAAATATTTCTCTGCACGGCGGGAGCAAGTGAGAAAGTTTCCAACATAATAACAGGATTTGATACGGTGTAAGTCAAAGCAGAACCATCAAATCCATCGGGAATCGCACCAGTGGCAGATCCAATAATCGTAAATGCTTCCTGAGGTGGTGCAAATGTCAAACGAAGTCTCATGCCACTAATCAAAGAGGGAGGAATAAGAGTTTCTTCGTTAAACACTCCCGAAAAGTAATGAAGAGGAATACAAACTCTCAAATATTGGCCAGTCGCAACGGCCGTGAGACTATTAACGGCAAAATCAGTAACTGAAGGATCAGTAATATTAGCATTAACAGTGACTGGTTCTCTCTGTCCAGCCATCTGTGCTTGCATACGATAATCAAAAGTATAATGCCAAGGGAGAATGTTTCGCACCATGTTATTAACATCTTCAATTCGTTCAAGTTCGCTGCCATCCTTACTTTCCGACAAAAATCGTTCAAAAATAGCAGTCGCGGGAGTGTTATGGAAACCAATTGCACAATCATTATCTGCTTTAGTATCCAACCCGTCGGCCTTAACATCAAACGACAAATAATAATTTTTTCCATAAACAAAATCAGTGCTTGCCTGTAATGTAAAAATCATTTCAGTCCCCGAATTACTGGCATAAGTCTGCTGGTCGGAGAAGTTCTTCTTAAAGATACTTCCCTGTTCGGTGAGTGCTAGATTTGCTGGCAACTCATACCTGAGGTTGTTGAGGGTCATCAACTCCTCAGTATTTTTAGAATCTTTTCCTTCCATTTTTATTGCGTGTGTTTGTGAGATTGTAAAATTCGCAATGTTGCTATACTAAAAAAATAATAATAGAAATTAAAAATAATTAATTATTCACTTGAAACGGATTGTTTAATAATATCAACTGATTTCTGTATATTGTCAAGTCTCGCATCTTGTGGTGAAGTCAATTGAAACACTCTTGCCTCAGCATTCTGAACCGCTTTCTTTAAATAAGCCAAACTGCTAACAGCATTGTCCAAATCAACAACATCTGCATTTTCTTTGTTATCAGAAATGTCAGTTAATGTGTTTTGAATAGTGCTCTTCTCATGTGATACAAGATCGCCGAATTCGGTTAATGGTTGATTAACTAATGGGGCACCATGACTACTCCACAATTCAAATTGATTCAATTGAAATCCATCACTCGCAGGTCGGTTTGCTTCGTTGAGTTTCTTGATAAAGCCAATTGGCAAACGAATTGAAGCACTTGAGTTTTTAATCATTATATAATAATAATTATTTTATCAATTAGCATTAATTATTTTTTCACAATTTTTAAATTCTTGTGCGTAATTCTTTCCTCTTTCATTTTCTTTAAATCTGCTATGGTTTGATTTATGTCATTGTCATTATTTTGAGCAACCCTTTCAGTTGGTGGAGTTTCCTTAGAAGCATCTTCTATTGCTTCTATCTTACTTGCTGGTGTTGTAGTAGTTTGTTTTAGCAAAAAAACAGGAGTGGGATTAACCGATTTTGGTAAAGATTGTTCAACCTTCGGTGCTGGAGACATTTCAACAGGTTTTGCATTTGGTTCAGGGGATGAATTATTTGCCGATTCTATGTCTGGTGCCTTTCTTTTCAATGCTTCATCTGGCACTTGATCTGGTTGCCCGCTGGGAATAGGTTGTTCATTTTTCTTACTTCCTGATTTACTTACTTTTGGTTTTAATTGACTTTTAATCTTACCACTCTTAATATCCGCTTCTATCTTCCTTATTGCTAAGTATTCGGGCGATCCCTTACGAATTGTTACAAATTTTCCTTGTGAATTCTGTTTATACCAAAGCGCGATTGCCTGCTGATAGTAAGTTTTGTATAATTTAGTTGATTCCGCCATATTATATATTATTGCTGAAAAAAACTTTCAATTTAATTTTTACAGGTTTGTCATATCTCTATCCTTATTTAATCGCAATATAGTAGAGAAATATTTTCTAAACTGGGTTGATCACTAGCAGTATTGTTAATCGCTAGAAACAAATAAGGATCTGCCGTAGTATATTTAACCATATTGTAAAATTCTTTTTTAGTGAGAAAAGGACTTTCATATTCATCTGCCAGTCTGTCAAGTTCGCTTCTCCTTACTCCATTAAAAATAATCATCCAATGGCAATTAATTCTTATTCTTCGTGGGAGTTGTGTATAACTCTGAGTTGCTACCCAGACTGACACTTTAGCATGTGTTGAAGCGAAAAACAACTCGGTAAGCACTTCTGATTTGAGAAAGTTTTACTCTGTGCGATGTCATCCAATAACAATAATATTTTTGGTGCCTTCTTAAACCCTTTAGTTTTAATCAGTTCTTTTTGTTTAATTAATATTTCTCTCATTAACTCAGGCTTATCTTCTTTGATTATGTCTTCTTTTTTTAACTTGAGAGTGTTTTCCGAAATCGAGCACGGACTTTAGCAAATGACTACTATTCTATCATAAAACCCTTTCAACATGTTCTTTTTGGTAAGTAGATTACAAATCATAACTGATTTACCCCCGCCAGTACTTGCACATATAACCATAGTCCCCATTGCTGGCAATATTCCTTCTTTTTGAATAGGAAGCAAGTCAACGCCATCTCTTTGTGTTTTAATTGGTTGTATTTCCAAGTCATTCTTAAATTTGGGCAGTTTTTTGCTATCTAACTCTGTTATTACTGGCCTGTCAATAGTAAATTCCTCGTGTGCTTTTTCTATGTTAGTTTTTTCCAGATTCTGCTTCAAAAGTGTTTTTCGTGACAACTTGTTTGCTATTAATCCTTTATGTCTAGATCTAGGCATGTCTTACTATATTATGGGTTTTGAAAATAGTTTGGATTATATCTATAATTGTCATATTCAGCACCAAAAGGTTGGGGTGGTGAAGCATAATTATAGAAATAAGGAGAGTAAGGACTACCAAAAGCATAATTACTCGGAGGATTGACGAGCGGTTTAAAATCCTTTCTTTCTGGGCGAGTTTGAACTTGTCGCTGGATTTCACCAGGGAAGTTTCTAGTCAGTTTTCGTTTCATTTTGGGAAACTCTCTTTTTTCGTTCATTCTGGTCTGAATGACTGCTCTATTGTATTTATTCACCATAAAGTGGTTATTTGTGTTGCTATAAAGTGTGTTGTCTAGTGATTCAAAATCATTCTTAGTTGCTAGCACACGATCGCGTCTTTGTTCGTTGCCTTTAATAAGTGGGTTTGTTTGCGAAGTGCCAATGCCACCATTTCGGTCGCTTGGCATTAGAAAACGAATAAGTGCCAATAGGTATTCTCTTTCATCGGCAGGAGATTTTCCCATAATCTTATCAACTAATTTATCAATGCTTCTCATGCTATCAACCATTCGGGTGTTAATTGTTGCATTATCTGGATCTTCTTTTAAATTATTCTGTGGTGGCTGAACAGGTTCCTCTACGAATGCTGCTGTTTGTGGATATGGTTGAAGTTGTGGTGCTTGTGTTGTTTGCGGTGCTGGTGTTAGTTGAGGTTGAGGTTGTGGTGTTGGTATTGGTCGGGGTTGTGGTGCTGGTGTTGGTTGTGGTGGCATATTTTGTAGTGTCGATGGTTGAGTTATTGGCACATTTGAATCTTTTATTTCTAAATCTTCTAATTGCTTCATTTGTTCCTGTGTCAATCTACCCCTCACTTCTTGATAATTCTCATATCTAATGTCTCATCCGCTTCTGCGATATTTGACATACTAGCCCCTTTGTTTAATGCTTGCCTTATAGCATTTTCCCATCCACTAATAGGATCGTCATATTCTGACGTTGCCAAAGATATTTTCTTTCCAGTTTTAGTTTTTAGCAAATTTACAAATCCCTTTAAGTGCCTTACTTGAGCAGTTTTATCTTGGAGTATAGCCAAGTTATTACCAAGTCCGATTGAATCCATAGGTGCTACTACCATTTCTGTTTGATTTGGTGTGGGCTGAACCTCAACAATTATTTCCTTCTTTATATCTGCTGAAGTATTTTTTTATTCATTGTATTTATTTTTTCTATGAAATTATTAATTGTAGTTTCATTTGCTGGTGCGATAAGAGAATATCCTTTTACACCATCCGCTTTTTCTTGCGATTTCACCATTTGATTAAACGAGTTCATCCGCTTTTTCTTGCGATTTCACCATTTGATTAAACGAATTCACCAATTTGTCATATTGTTGGCTAAATGTAGCAGGATTATTTTATTTACTTTAAAGTTAGTGTCTTTATCAAAACTGCCCACATTATTCATAACCCCAATCATAGAAGCAATGTTTGATCTATATTGTGTATAAAAGCATTGTATATCGCATCTCGAGGTGTTAATTTAATAGTTTTCCAGAATTTCATCGCATCTAAATATGATACTCCACTACGGGCTCTCCCTTGTGCTTGTAATGCCATTTTAGATATATCTGCTTTTGAGAGCATTGAATTGTAATTGTCAGAAATAGTTTTGGCAACTTCTTCACTTGCCAATCCATTACTAATAAAATATTCTGTTATATGAGTAATTCTTTCAAAGTATCGTTGGTCGGCGAAATTTTAAACATTTTTATCACCAGTAGCATACAATAGATCATGTTCAAAAGCTATCAAATCCAAAGTGTCTGCTGGTAAAATGTAAGGAAACTTACCGCGAGTTCTATCTTCTAATTGAAGACTGCTTTCTACTCGTGTGGCGGGACCATTATAATTACTTCCAGTAGTGTGAAATCGTTCTTCTTCCAATTTAGTAACAGCATCTGGTTGAGCAGTCCATATGCTATATATGTGATTTAGAAATGCACCAAAAGCAACCGCGCCCATGGTTTCAACACTTCTTTTAAATGTTTGCCATACCATCATTGTTGATACCTGTAAGCCTAATCTTCTCAACATATCCTTCAACACATAATCACCCATTCTTTGTTGTCCCGCTGAAATTAAACGAGGGTTAGGCGGAGGCAACGCTGGTGCTGCTTCGTTTCTCGCTAATGCTTCTAATGCCCTTCTGAAAGACTCCGCACCAGGTCTTCCCATCGCCGCGATAGTCATGGCACGAATTTGAGGATGATTAGCAGTAATAGTTAATAAGCGATTCCATGCCAATCTACTCACACCATAATGACCAAGCCTTATAGCGGTATTCAGTATTCCACTTAATCTAGGACTCACAATTATGTCTTGAATACTTTTAACAATTGCATCTACAAGTCTTGCCGTATCTCTCTGATTACCTGTTAATCTTGGCACAATTGTTTTGTGTTCCTCCCCTATCTTTGCTTCAATCAAAGCATTCTCTGGGTTTTTCTGTTCATATTCTAATCTGTTTTGTTCCCATTCTTTTAAGTCCCGTGATTGTTTGTTTTCTCTCTTCGCTGCCCTCCTTATTTCATTTTTGCCTTTTTCCAATAAATGTGTTAGCCCCTTACGAGTAAGTTTGACAAGTGTTTTTTTTTCTTCTTCCGTATATCCCCAGCGATTTGTTAATTGCTCTATATCTCTATTCATTTGTTCAATATCTTTATTCATAAACTCAATATTCCACCTATCAATACCACTTGCTTCAATGGCAAGTCTATTTACTTGTTCTTCTATGGAAGCATTACCATACTTTGCTTCAAATTCTTCAATGTCCATTTCATCTCTGAGATGTTCCTTTAATTGATTCAAATTCATATTGTAGTATTTTTTTGATTTTAAATTCTGGTTCAATATTTCAATCTTGTCCTTTAATTTTTCTATTGTTGGATTGTCGGCGCATCATCAAAATCAATAGCATCTTGTATTCTATCTGCCCTCTTTAATTCATGAGCCTTTGCTGTAATAAACTCAGTAGGCTGACTCTTATGTTCTCGTCTGACCTGATTGTAATATTCAAACCATTTTTTTTCTTGAAACGGCATTTTTATCTGCAATATAATATAATATAGGATGGAAAATAAAAAGAAAAAAGCAAAGACGAGGAGCAACTGAAGGAACTAGAACGGCTAGGGAAGGAAATTGACCAAATCCGCATCACTCAGAACTTAGTGAATAGAAACCCCAATATTTTTAGAAAACCTGAAAATATACTTTACCGCTTACCGCTATCAGATAAGCAATGAGAAGCGATCTATAATAACATAGTCAAACAAGAAGGTAAAGTCGGCTAAATATAAATGTTATTAATATTGCTATTCGTGTGGTCTGTGTTAGGTCGGACTGCCTGCGACTTTTACTCGCGATACTCAGAAAAAAAGAATGAATCGTGTGCTTATTGTATAAAGCAAGGGGTAGAATCTGGTTTTAAGTGTGTTTTCATAAATAACGGAAATAATATGTGTCGTAGTTTTGATGAGGCACTGCCTTTAATGTGTGCTGGCGATAGTTCGTCTTGGTACAGGACACATATATATGAATGCTCACTGCTTTGAACTAGAAGGCGATGGAAGGCATATTCCTATGAGTAAGGTCAAATTCCGACATAAGTGTTGGCTACCTCGCACGGCAAGTTCTTTTCAGATAGCCTCACGATACAAAGGGTTATAATGGCGATAATGATACCCATTTGAAATAGGTATTTAATAAGTCTGCTATCGGTCGGCCTGATTTTTATACAACAACAATTCCAGTTATCTTCCAATTCGTGCGCTACTTTTTTTTCCTCAGTCTTTAGTTCTACTTCAAGAACACGAGACTTTAATTCGGGAGTTAGTTCGCCATCCATATCCATAATAGGCGGTGGTCTGTGAAGTCTAGTTGTATTATTGTTTGACATTTGAAAAAACGACTGCTCGTATTTCTGCTAATTGGTTGGTTTGGACTTGTAGTATATTAAGTAAAGTTTTATTTTCTTTTTCTAAATTAACTACCTTTTCCTATAACTCCTGTGTAGCCTTAATTAACGGGGCGATAAACTCGGAATAACCTATACCATAACCGACATCTCCATTAGCAACACATTTAACATCTTCTGGATTAACACTCGCACCTTTCAATTCGCATTCTTTTCTTTGCTTTAGACACGGAACCATAATTGTTTCTTTTATAAAACCGCCAAAATCTAGCATATTCATTTCTGTTAGTATGTCCTCTAATTCTTGTGCTGTTAAGCCAGTCCTACATTTTTTATCATCAATCATACGATAGCAGACTGGATTTAACTTATTAATAAAATCTAAGCCTAAGCATTCCTTTATATCTTCTTCTTTTCTCCTGTCTGAATATTGAATTGGATGAGACAATACCCATAATTGTCCATCGCTTGCTTTCAAAGACATTAAAGCAGTATTTGAACTATTCTCCCATATGAACCCACTCGTTGAAGAATTATTCACTCTAAATCTAAAAGCATAAGAAGTTAATCCTCCGCCTACTCCTCCTGCTGGTGCTGTTCCTCCATTTAATGCTTTATTTGCTCAGACTGAGACATATAAATCCCCCATGCGGAATCAGCAGTATCACATACAAATATTCCTCTCGCATTCGTCCCGTCTGTTTGTCCTTGAATTCCTATTTTCGCTCCATTATTAGTTGTGGTCGTTAGCAACCCAGAATATGTAATTCCCGCATTCGCCGTTATTAATCCACTTGCTGTTAATGTTGTTGTTGATATCCCCGCATTTGCCGTTATCACCCCACTCGCCGTTATTGCCTTTGTTGTTAATAAGCCTGCTGTATCAAGTTCAAGAGCCACCGACCAAAGAACAGCAGCCCCAACACTTTTCCCGCTATCATACAAAAATCTAAGTTTGTTGAAAAATTTATTAATTAAAAAGTTTGAACTCGCATAACTTGATTTCCATCCCGCGCCATCTAAATAAGCATCAAAACCCATATTTATGCTATTATGTCCTAAATTAAATAGTCCAAATGTAGGATATATATCTTCTGTTGTAATCGCTTGTATATGCGCTCGAGCAGTATTATTATTAAAAGTCCCATACAATTCTAAACCCGCTGTCGTACCTATTCCTTTTGTTGTGTTTCCTATAATTATTGGTTTGCCTGTTGCTGTTGTTATTTTATCGTTTGCCGTTAATGTTGTTGTAGTCATGCCAGCAGTTGAAGTGATTGATGTTCCCGTTATTGTTCCAGCACTTGTTATGTTGTTTGAGTTCATATCTAATTCCCCATAAAACCGCATATCACCAGCATTGTTAAAACGGACAATGTCAGATGAAGCACTTTTATTATCCAAAAGTTTTGAAATATAAAGACCTGCTCCTTTTACATCAAATGCTACATTCGTTAATACATAACCTCTTTGGTTCGCGGTTCCACTTGTAGCAGTATTTAGAGTAAATAAGAAATATTGATAATCACCTGATGTCTGTGAAAAGAATATATCTCCTCCATTTTGGTGTAATATCCTCGCCCCATTATATGTTATATTTCCACCATTAATGATAACTTGATTATTAAAATCAGCCGTTTGTGTTAAAGTTAGATATTTTATCGTAGTGCTCGTCCCGTTGAATGTTTTAATTCCTGTTATTGTTTGGTCTCCTGTTAGTTTCACACAATTATCATCCAGATATTGCCTATTTACCGCTTCATTTGCATTTTCTGGTGCTCCTAGATTAACAATCCGACTACTATTACAATCTAAGCCAGTAGCATTAAACCACGAAACAATCGTCCCATCAATAATAAAACTTATTTTTTTCGCTTAAATTTCAAAGTTGTAATATGTTGCCGTGTTCATATCCAACTTAGCAATAGACCCAATATTACTGGTAGAATTGAAAACAATGAATGTTCCCTTTGTTGTTGAATTGATTGAATTCCCAGTAATTTCAACACCACTGCTATATGTCTTAATTCCTGCTATGGTTTGGTTTCCTGTTAGTTTCACATTTTGCCAGTCTTTTGTATCAACATAACTTTTATTTGCTCCATCTGTTGAAGCGGAAGGGTCGGCTAAGTTTGTTATTTTGTTGTTATTCAAACTTAATTTTGTTCCAGTTGCGGTTATAATTAAAGTATTACCTGAATATAACTCTACATATGAACCAGTTATTTGTATCGGATACCAAGTCGCTGTTGCTGTTTTTTGTGATGCAATCATTCCTATTTTTGTATCAAAGGCTATGCCAATACCATCAAAAGAAGTAGGATTGGATGAACCACTTACTTCTAAAGTTGATGTAATTTTTTTATTTCCTGCTATGGTTTGGTCTCCTGTTAGTTTAACCACCGAAGTATCAAGAACAGAAACTCAACACCATCAACAAGATTAACATTTGTTATGCTTTGGCTTTTCATATCAATCCCCGCACTCGCATGTATTATACTGTTAAATGTTTTAATTCCTCCTATGGTTTGGTCTCCTGTTAATGTAACCACCGAAGTATCAAGAACAGAAACATCAACACCATCAACCAAATTAACATTCGTTATACTTTGCCCTCCCATATTCAATCCCGCATTTGCCGTTATTAATCCACTCGCTGTTATTGCTTTCGCGGTTAATAAACATGCTGTGTCAATTTCTATGGCTGTAGCCCAGAAAACGGGGTCTCCAACGACATTTCCACTACCATATAAAATTTTAAATTTGTCATCATATTTATAAATCATAAAGTTTGAATTTGCGTAACTTGATTCCCATCCAACAGAACCCATATAAGCATCAAAGGCTAAACTTATAGTATCGTGCTGTAAATTGATTAATGAAAAAGTATGATAATTGTCTTGTGATGTAATTGCTTGCATATGCGCACCACCAGTGAAATCACCATAATTACCATACAATTCTAAACCACCAGTCGCACCCATTCCTTTTGTTGATCTGCCTATGATTATTGGTTTCCCATACCATGTTGATATTTTGTCAATAAATATTTTAGCCCCTGCTATGGTTTGGTCTCCTGTTAGTTTAACCACCGAGCCATCAAGAACAGAAACATCAATGCCATCAACAAGATTTACATTTGTTATGCTTTGCCCTCCCATATTTAATGTTCCCGTCATATTGAAAATTCCATCTAATTTTAGAAAGAGTGATGTCGTATATCTCCATTGCCCTGCGCTATAAATAAGCAATTGATTGCTGTTGGGTGTGCTTGTTATTGTTACATCCGTTAATTTATCTAATTCAAAGTCGCTTATGTAACTTGAAGATAATGTAGCAAATGAAGTATTGCCCAACCCATCTGTTTTTAATACTTGATTAGCCGTGCCGTCCGCTAATGGTAAATCGTATTCGTTATTAATTGACACATAACCAGTATCAGATATCAACAAAGAGGAGTTATTATTTCGCGATGATATTGTTATGTCGTCCGTCTTTGCTTGTATTGATTTTGCTTCAATGTGATCACCATATAATACGCCATTAATTTCTAAATCCTCATCCACTATGACAGAGCCGTAAAAATGATATGTCCATGGATTGCCCAAATGGTTCATAATTTAATAGAATTATTTTATATTGTAGAATATATATTTAGTCTTAAAAAACTGAATATATTCGGCCGATCGCAAGAACAGCAGTCAGTAGATACTAAAACTATTGCTGTCACTGCTAATCAAAATGTGTATAACTCTACAGCACTCAGATCCGCAATGACTGTCATTTACAACTCTTGACATATCGGGAGTTGGTAGCAAAACAATATCCAATTTAGCAGCTGGTCAATCCATAATTGTTTCTTGTTCGGGCTGTTTAACAATGGCGGCAAATCCAGTGGGCAATGGTTCCTTTCAATTTCAATTCTATTTTGATGATGGCAAATATGCTTATAGTCTTGATACAGAGATAACCGATTATTTTCCTGCTTTTACTAATGAAGAATATAGTTGCAAATGGATTGTTCAAAAAACAACCACAACACAAGTTCTTTGAGCATGGCAGATTACGGCTCCTAGTAATGATATAAGCGGACAAACGGTTAAAAAAACGGGTCGTATTGAAACTTATCCAACTAACAGAGTTCCTGTAACCTGTGCAGAAGGCGCGAACATTTCATTGAATGTTTATTATAAATCAAGAAACTCCGACAAGCCTGTTTCATTTAACCCATCATTTTTCAAAATTAATGTTATAAGAGATATAGCACTAACCGCCGATTACATATGAAACCTATCATACATATCTTTTAATGTTGTTAGTTTGCCCTCATGTTGAGATAAAACATCTCTAAAAAAAGTCTTATAGTCTAACTTACCATATTTAAGAATAGGTCGTTGTTCTGGTGGTATGTGTGCGTATCTACTCTCGTGCCATTTCTTCATATCCTCCTGCATTGTCGTGCGGTCTTCCACTTTCATATACAAGAAATTAAACGGGTCTTTTGATACTTTCAAATATGCAGTTATTATTTCATAGCAACTATACCCGTTCTCGGGCGGATTTCGCTTTGCTTTAGTCGGACATAACGTAGATGACCACAACCCGATATGAGTGAACAAGGTGGCAGGTTCATAGAACATGGCATCATGAGGGGGAAGTAATCCTAAGTTCAGCTTCTCTCTGTACTGAGCTAATATTTCTTCCCTTTTTCTCTCTTGGTCAAGATGGAGACCACAGAAGTCGTGGTCGACTAGTCTAGAAGCACACTTTCCACCTTGCACTCCCTTCCTTGCCGCCCCCAACCTCCATGAACACCTAACCCCGTGACTGTCAATGTTGCCTCGCACTGTTTGCTGATAGTGACATGACAGCTGTCTCTGATAGATGTAACAATCTATATAATACCGGGTAACTTTAAAGGACACTTTGTGGTTCTACTGAAATGCGAGAACTGAATAACTTTAATGGTAATGATAACAAGATTAGATGGAGGTAATCGCAAGACTAACAATAAAACAATATATCACTGATACTTATACTGATTATGGTATATGGTCAACTTCCCTTTCATCAGGCACTGAATGCCAATTAGTAACTACCGGCTGACCGGCCTAGTGATTAATATGACTGATTTACTAACTAATGGTATGTCAATACTCTTAGCTCCCCTTAGATCAGGCAGTATGAAAAGTAATATTAGTGACAACTATCTCATGAAAGAATGAGAGAGCAACTTGTACTTAACTATAAAATAACTTGAACATGATTGGGAAGTAACATCAACAAGAAGTTAGAACTTACAATGTTACCGGCAACTGTGTCATAGTCGATAACTTATAATAGTGATCCTATTACATTATTGCCACAAGTCAGAGAGAAACAGAGATAGGGACAGCGATAGACTAACCCTTCTTAGCAAAGTCAGTTGAGAATGTCCCGTTGCGAATCTGGTCACGCTTCCACTCAAAAGGTTGCTTCCCCACAGGCTTTGTATTCAGGTCTGCCATGTTATACTCTAACATAAGGTCGAAAGCCAAATTTAATTTAAAGACAATGGACTAGAGAGACAGCTTGCCCATGCCGGGTGAAGCAAAGCAAAATGTACTAGACGTACATAACGGGTTTAGGACGAAGCAAAGAATTTACAAAGCTATAGTCCTAGCCGGATAAAGCCACCCGGCACTACCCATGGCCCACCCAGGGCAAATGTCTCTACTTGAAAGAGTCCAAAATATTGCGTTGCTCCTGTAGAATCTCATCCCGAGGAGTCTCGATATAGCGTCGAAAACAGTCTGAGGACCAACGGCCGGCTCTCATGATCGCAATGTCTGAGGCACCAGCCAGCTTCAAAGATTTCGCACCTCCCCTGCGCAACGATATCCCATTGAACCTTGTGCCGTCATCAACACCCGTTCGCGCAAGCAAAGTCCGCGCATCAGCAACGAAACGAGTTCTCTCAACTGAAATTCCATCCGCCCATCGAAACATTGGCTGCGCCTTGCCTCGATTCAGCCCAACAGAAAGCGCAGAAGATTCCAGACGATGAAACCAGAAAACAGGAGAAAGCATCATACAGCTTAGGTTGGCCAACCATACATCTACACCCCCCCTGAACGGGTCTGTCTTCGAACCGTCTAAATTTATGCGTAAGAAAGTCTCGCCCCCATCTTCCGCAAGCGCACAGTGCGAGCGCCTCAAAACTCGGGCATACCGCTTGGGCCCAGAGATAACTAATTCTCCTATTCTAAAAAGACCGAACACTCCCCATACCATGATGGTGCAGAGGACGATGAGGTCGTGCTTTGCCCGCGGACTCAAACTCCCAGCTAATTGTTCCACCGCAAAAGATGCTGCTTTCTCGAGGAGATCGATGGTCAAAGTCAGACGATTGTCCTTGCCCTTTCTTTTACTACGCTTAATGCCCCTCCAGCATCTTTCGACATGGTAATTCCGCAAAGGGTCAGCCTGTCCGTGAGCTAAGCAAAAATTGCGGATGCCATACAGATATACTTTCAATGACCCTACGGATATCTGTCCAATGACGTAAGTCATGAACAAGATCAGAAGGGCCGGGTCCGGTTCCCACCATCGGATCGCCCACGTATCGGAAGCGAATGTCTCTGCGAATGCCTTCAGACGGTTAACTCCCGATGTGTAGCTACGAGATGTATTGTAAGCTAATCCGCATTCCAGGTAGCCCACAGCTTCGTTCACCAGCCAGCTTGCGGTCTCGGCAGCCGGGTGACCCTCGAACCAAGATTTAAAGATCTTTCGCTCGCTAGAAGGCGCGCCGCCTTCTCGACCTGCCCACGGGCCAAGGCATCAACAACACACAACTGCTTTCGTTCGGCGCGAAACGCAAGCACACTTATGCTTCGCTCGGCAAACAACCACAGATAGAGATCTAAGATAGACTGCATGCCAGGCGTAGGAGAATGGGCTTTGGCAATACATATGCAAGCAGGCGCACAATCCCCGACAACACAAAAGCGCACACATCCTGTCTCCTTATGCACTTCTCACACAGCTTGTAAGTAATTGAATAACTCGCGCCTTGAAGCAGCGTCCTCGCCGGACTCTGCCACAAACAAGTCTTCGTCTTCATCTTTCCACTTTTCAGATAGAAATAATCCTTGTCCGATTTGTCCGACTCCGGCTGAGGCGACTAACCATGCTCGCCCAAACCGCGAACTCTTGCAATGGTTCGCATCGCCCCAGATGGTTATGCACTTGCTATCTCCTTCCCACATCGAAGTGCCTTGGTTGAAAGTCCCAGTGCGGTGAAAGTCAGTGATGGAAAAGGCGCCTTCTGTACGTTGCAATAACCGCGCTGCCCAAGCTGCTCCACTCTGGACTCGTGCGCTCACTCTGCCTCCATTTGCGCCACGGCGTAACATTGCTGCATGACATTCATGCATATGTCCGACCAAGGGTCTGAGCCAGGTGATGACGGTCGCCAGCCAGGTCATAAGACCTTTGAAAGATGCGTAGTCATCTATGGAAGTCCAAGCCGCAGCGGTAAGCGCGTGGTGGCGGTAACCGAGACGCGGTCGCACACGCTGCTGCGCTACTTCGTGCCGGCCCGGTCCGGCGGCGCGGTCCTAAGTGCCGGCCTGAACGGCCAATGCGACTATGACGCGCCGTGGGGAGAGAAAGTGGACCTGACGGGCCACGAGCCGCTACCCGCTCGCTGTGCAACGTTGTCCATGACGTGGCCCTGGCAGTTTGCGGCGTATTGGAACTGGCGCAACTGGGTGGCAGTGGATGCGTTCTCGCACAGCGCTAATCGTTGGAGTGCGGGCGGTGGCAACTGCTCTTCCCTGTCCTTCCCGTTGTGGCGCAACGAGCCGGTGCTGGTGGACGGACACTGGCAGAGCTGTTTCGAGCCGCGCTGCCCGCAGCCCGTGCCGTTCGACTACGACTGGTACGCACAGTCTAAGGTGTCGTGGTCCGTGCCCGACACGACGGTGGCGCCGCGCGATGCCGCCGGCGTGCCCTGCGGCTGGGACCGGGGCATCTGCGGCAGCAACGGCCGCTGCCAGTGCAACAGCGGCTTCCGGGTCAAGCCCAACACGGACCCCACCACGCTGGTATACGACGAGCGCGGCGAGCCGAGGGTGGCGCGCGTGCTGCAACAGTACGCGTGCGATATCGATGGGCGCGGCGTGTGCAAGTCCAAGCTTTTGTATGGCACCGGCGACGACTGCAGCGGGCGCGGCGTGTGCGTGGCCGACTTCCGCGCGGACGAGAGGGCCGCGACGTGTCGCTGTGGTGAATTCATGCTCACGGGGGGCGCCAGGAAGGACTGCTACTTGTACGAGCAGGGCGACCCGCGCTACTGCCTGGCGCAACCGCTCGCGGGTTTTGTCAGCAACGGCTGGACCAGCTCGCTCTACGGCCAGCCCGCCAGCTGCAACATCCCGCCTGAGGGCTGCTTCCACAGCCCTAAGGTGGGTGAGTGCAAGCGGGCCGCCGGCGCTACCGTGGAGCGCGGCGAGTGTTTTGGCTGCGAGCTGCCCCGTGCCAGCTTGCTCGTGCCCGGCAGCGACAGGTCGGGGGTGTGCGTGCAAAACGCATCTAGCGGCGGGGGCAAGTGCGGCAAATGCGTCCCCGGCTACTTCGGACAGTTCTGTGAGTACGTCACGCTGCGCGGGGGTTGTTACGACAATAGCACCGCCGACAAGCAGTGTGTCTGGAACTGGTACCTAGGGCAGTACGAGGAGGCCGCCCGCTCGACCATCGAGGCCGATCTGCTGGCCTCAAGCGATCTGTGGCCCAGGCGTGGCTGCACAGGCAAGCCGTGCAGTGGCAGCGGCCGGTGCACGCAGGCGCGCGCTTTTCCGCTCCAGGCGCACGATTTTGACCACCTGCCGCCCCTCGCCCGCTTTTCGTACCGCGTGGATCGTTTCCAGCTCCCGGCCTACCTCAAGCACGCGGCGCGCGAGGAGCGGTACAAAACCGCGATGCGCACAGCGGCCGACGGCCAGGCCTGCCAGTGTGACGCGGGCTTCGGTGGCAGGTTCTGCCAGGACCGCGTCTGTGCGCCGGCCTGCCACGTGTCCGCTACTTGCTACTACAACTACGACGGTAAGCCGGCCAAGTGCCTGTGTGCGGTAGACAAGAAGTTCAGGTGCCTGCGCCCAGAGGGCGATCGGAGCTGCAGCTGCAAACGGCGCGATTTTCCCTCGGACAAATCGTTGCCGCTCCCGACCAAAGAATTAGTCTGCGACCAGTCTACGCTGTCGACTCTGGTCCGCGTCGTGGGTGAACAGAGGTTTCCTTGGTCCTGCGCCTGCCAGAACGGAGCCACCGAGACGGACGCTGGCATTTGCAAGACCAAGGTCGTGGCCATAGCCGACGACTACGGCACCCCGCCCCAGTAGCAACAATCGAGAAAAAAAAAGCAAACAACGGACGTGCGAGGTAGTATCCCCAAACTCACGGGAAAATCTACGAGCAAGAAAATTTGGTTGTCACAATTCTTTCTTTAAAAAAAAACTCTATTAAAAAAAATTACAAACTAGCATGTACGACGAAAAAAAAAAGAGTGAGAAACTCCTGCAGGAGTCGCGCAATCTAGGGTAGCTTAGGCGTAAAAAAAATTGGCAAAACCGCCCCGCTGGAATGTCAGGTGCGGCGGCATCGCGACAGGAAGAAAACATTGCGGCGCCGTCAGGTCCGGCCCTTGTACTGGTTCTTCTAAGTTTACGGTTTTTTCAATACCGACAAAGTATTTGATTTCATCGTGCTTCACGATCATACCGCGCGTACCGCTCGTTTTCTCGACGAAGCCGCTCGTATTGCTCGTACACTCGACGAGCTTGCGTGCTCCAGGTTTCCACAGGGCTGACGTGGTAGTGACCATGGGTGGCCGGCGCTGATTTTCGTACCACGGGGCTGCCTTGGTGTCGGAGAGCAAAACCACGAGCCGGCTGATTTTAACATTTAGCCGGGACAAGTCCATGTCGGATTCGAGACCGTTCAGGAACAGGGTCTGGAAGTTATGGACCCTGGCGGCAAAGCGCGTTTCGTTTATAGACCAAGGGTCGCAGTTTATCTGCACCGTGAGGCGTTCGCGAACCCGCGGGTTTGCCGATACAATCAGAGGCGGAGGTGTTTCGCATACCAGGACTGACGGTATCACTTATCTGTTCGCGGGCGAGTCTGCTTTCAGTTCTAGTCGCAGGGTAATTTTGCATTCCAACTTAACAGTGAAGCTTGCCTGCTCTTTTCTTGGACTGCACGTGATTGATAAGACATCCTGTGCCTCAGAGCTTGTATAAATGACTGTTTCGGCGTGTTGATAGATGAAGGGCGGGCAGTCTTTCATTTCCAATATCCTCCAGGCCTGGGGCTCTACTTTGGGCCAGCTGCCCCGGAAGTTCTTGACGACCAATTTGTCCTGCCCCCTGGCGCACAGCGCTTGCTCGAGCTGCTCTTCAGAAGGTGCTGAAAGAACAACTGTATAATCAGCCTGGCCGTCTAAAATCGTGGCAGCCAGGTCCTCCTGTGCAGCGAACGGCCACCACGATCGCGCGGCCGCCGGGGGTTGGTTGCGAGGTACTAACTGGATCGGCTTTTTGGCATCCGCAAGCCCCGCGAGAGACACCCCCGGGCTGTTCGAAATTGCTACTTCGTTGAAGGCCATCGTCGCCCAGTCTACATGCAAGTTAGGTTCTTGCGCTGTGTGGACCTAAATATTCTCGAAATAGCACTTGTCCACGCATGCACGAATTTCTAGACATTTCCGGCCTGACGACGGGAGAAATGTGCAATTTCGAAAGTACAGCGAATCCAGCCGGTGGGGCGCGATCACCTCCACGTGTTTCAGTGCGGGCATAGCAGAGAAACTCAACTCTCTGAACGATCCCCTAGAGCTGTCGAAACTTATAGTGATCTTTTCCAGCGACGGGCTGTCGATTAACAGGTCCTTTGCAGCCTGGAGCATTCCACCTTGGCCGAGATGCAATTTGAGGATCTTGACATTGTGCAGCCAGGACGTGCGTTTTTTCAATAAGAGCAGCAACCGAGTGACAAGATCTCTAGAGCGGATGTCACCCGGAAGACTTTGCACTATGACCGCCCGCGGCGTTTCGTCCCCGTTGCGCCGCTGCGCAAACAACCAGCTATTTTTGGCCTCTTTGCTGTCGGGAAGATGTTGCAAATCGAGCACCACGTCGGAGCTAGGGCTTAAAGAATTCTTCCCTGAACTGGGCATTCTTGCACGCCTCTTTCAGGCAGCCTGCAAGTTCATCGTTCAAGATGTTTACGGTACATTCGCTCCACAGCTCGCTGCAGAATTCGTAAAAGTCATCGTTTGTGCGCAGCTCGTGCAGCCGTTGCCAGCGACTGGTTGTCATGAAGGTGTGCGACATTTGGCGCGTGGCGCGCAACAACTGCCGCTGGAGGAGGAGGTTGTCCTTTTGGGGTCGTGTCATAAACCCGAGCAAGCGTTGCAGTTGGCGGTAGCTGTTGTGCTCGGTCAAGAATTTATCAATGATCAGGTCAATCGGAGTAGGGAGGGTGTGCGCAGGCTGTGGGGCGGAAAGGTTAGGCCCCGTGCCGCTGCTGTTCAGACAGCGTTTGCACCGGAAGGTAGTGGCCCGTGATTTGGGCCACCACTTGTACAACAGACCGAGGTCTGCTCTGCAGAATACCAGCAGCTGAAACACAGCCGCTGAAGGCTCAAGGCCCGCTACATCTAAGCGTGCTCGTGGGTTGTCCGCATGTTCCAGTAGGTATTGATAGGCAGAACTCAATCTATCCTCAGTAACGGCGGCAAAGTTCTCGGGATTGCGTTCTAAACGAAACACTGGCCTGCTTGCGGTCATTTCTTAATTCGTTGCGCTAGCGCCAAAAAAAAAGGGTATTTATCAAAGAAAACCAAAGAGGAACATCTATTTACAAACAAAGAAAAAAAAACCGCAGGGTAGAAGGGGGGGGGTTGTGCGGTGAGTTGCGAAAAGTGTCGACGGGGTGGGGATGGGGAAGAAAAGGGGAAGAGAAACGCAGGTCTTTTGATGAATATGCGTTTGGAAGCGGGCGCGGGGGGGAGGGGGGGGGGGCGTGGTAAAAGAAAAAAAGTGAGGGAAAGTTGCGCCCGCGCCCCCCCTCCTTTTCCCCTTTCCCCCCTCTTTTTCCCTTGCCCCCTCTTTCTCCCTCTCTTCTTCTCTATACTTCTTTGTGTCTTTCTTTTTTTGTTTGGGTGCTTTTTTTTTTGTTGACATATTACGGCAACGAATTTAGAAAGAAAAAAGAAAAAAAAATGGGCGGTCGTTTGCAGACGGTTTTGCGCCGCGGCGCCTGGCTGGCTTTTGATTGCGTAATCTGGGGCCTACTCCTAGATAATCTGCCGCCCCGGGACTGTCTGCACCTTATCAGCTTTCTGTAAAAGCATTGCCAGCCTGACAGACCGTACAAACGGAGGAAATTGGACAACAGAGCGGTGTTAGTCTTTAGCCCCTTGCTTCACCTACTGCAGCGCCGCGCCGGGCTCTTGCTGCAAAAACCCGCGGCCCCCGCCAGCACTCTTCTGCGGAGTATTAGCAAGCTCTGTAGCCGCTGTCTGGTCCCGGCGCTGCCATCGTCGCGGCTTAGCTTGTGTGCGGAACACGAACTAACTGCGCCTACGCCTTGCGTCGCCATAATGACCGAACTGAGGCAGATGCTAAGTGTGCCTGCCTCCGCGGTCTGTTTTGCGTCCTGCTGCGCCACCTTTGCGATGTACAACGACCGGCTCGTGCCCCGCTACCAGGAACTCCTGAGGGCCTGTCGAGAGGGAGGCATGCGCTGCCGGACGATCGGGGGCGTCTTGTACCTGTGCCACACAAACTTCTATTGTCATCTTCGCTCCACATTGGTCGGTGTATATTAGACACGTCCTATATTTTTATAAATAAAATTAACCAATAAATCTATTGCCTTTTGCTATATTATCACTTGCCCATAATGGCTGTGTGTTTGTATAATGAAGTCACTTAATAGTCCCTTCCAATGTTGGATTTTGATATTTTAGTGGTGCAATATGATCAATATGCCATTCTCCGTAATTATCCCATGTCATATTTTCTTTGAATTGCTTTTCAATATACTTTCTAATTCTTCAATATTGCAACCTAGGTAATTAATATAACTTTCTTTTTTATTATATTTAAGTGCCATTGTTATTCATTTTTTTACATTATGAGATAAATATCCATTCGGATCACAATCTTTACAAACATTTCTTATTTTGTTATGTTCACATATTGCTGAACCACCACAGTCTTTACAAACATATTTCATTCTGTCATGTTCACATATCGCTGAACTGCCACATTCTTTACAGTTGTGTTTTAGCTTACTATGTTCACATATTGCTGAACCACCACATTCTTTGCATTTGTCTTTTCGCTTATTATGTTCGCATAATGATCTGCCACCGCATTCTTTACACATATTTCTTTCTTTTTTATGTTCACATATTGACCCACCACCGCATTCTTTACATATAGTTCTTCGCTTATTATGTTCGCATATTTCATTGCCACCACATTCTTTGCATCTACTTCTTTGTCTATTGTGTTCACACTTGCTTTTTTCCACGCGTCCAAGTATTTGGCTTTTTTTGGATTATACTTCAAGCCAACATTAGCAAATACATTTTCCATGAGTGTGTTCCACCGCTCATACATTTTTTCTCGTGAGATTGATAATTCATCGTCATCAATGTCGGCAAACATTCGTTGGGGTTTGTTTTCCATTAATACTTCATAGTATTGCTTTTGTTCATCGGGCGTTTTTTCAATCAATTCAACGAAATCCTCTTAGCATGGCAAAGTGGTGAATTGTTTGTTCCCCCACTTAATAAGGATCGCATCCTATGGTTTATCTCTCAGTGCTTCTTCTTGTTTCCAATACCATTGCTCGTTGGTCGGTGTCGGTGCGGTCATGTTATATAGTCGCTCGGATCTTTTTTATAAAAATAAATTAATTATTCTATATATCCGTATAACCATGTATGATATAGTCCTTAATATGTAATTATAATTTTTTATATATCGTTATGACAAAAAAAATTAATTCTTTTTTTTACTTATTCAAGCACCCGCATCTACTAAATCCTTTGTATTGTCCGCAAAGTTCGTAATACTTTAATCTCTGTATGAAGCAGGTCTTATGGTAATACTTGTCTCTGTTCGGATACTTTTCTACGATCTTTTTTGGAATTGCCCTGTTGCTATTACAATAACAACAAAATTTAATGTTTGGATTGTCAAGGGTGCGGATGAGCAATGACAGGTCTTCGTTCATTTTGTCGTTCGAAAACCGCTTAATACATTCAGAGCCCAGCACCATTTCGTTCCCGTTTTTTACATTTTTAATGATGTAATTCTTTGTAATCTCGTGTAAGCAACAACAATATTGTTCTTCCCCTTTTTCTATACTTTTCATAAGTTTCCAGTCGTCCGTGTTCCACTTTCCATCGGGCGAGATAAATGAAACTGCATTGACTAGATTTAGGAAGTAATTTCTATTCACGTAATCGAAATGGAGTTGTAAGTCTTCGTACGTCCAATACGATCGGCTGTGAGAGGTGTCCATGGTTTATATAATAGTATATATATTTTATATATAAATTAAATTATATATTGTTTAACATACTATTACGAAAAGCCCTTAATTCAAGCAATTCTGCTTTTTGTTTTTCGTATTTCTCTTTCCGCAGTAATTTTATCCTCTCTTGGTTCTTATAATAGAATGCCTTCGCATTTTCCCTATTCTTACCAGGATGAGCCTTCAAAAATGCTTTCGCCCTTTCCCTTCTCCGTTGAACTACTTCTTCCTTAGTGAATTGAGGTGTCCTCGGCATTATGTATCCTATATATAATTATGTTATTTTAATTATTTTAAATAGAAAATCCATCTGCGCCGGAAATACAAAAACGCCGTTGTGGCGACTTGGACACCTGAGAGTGGTATTGAGCAGACTAAGTGCGACAATTCGTGTTAGTATTAATGAAGGCCAAGTTAGTCCGAGGCCAACCCCCGCGGGCGGAAATTATTTAATGGTGTCATACTTTCGGGTAGAGACGAAAAAAATTTACTCCATGTTAATTAAACCCTGGACACCTTGGACATGTAAAAAAAATATTAATAGTAAGAAGAATAATATATAAAATCGTTTAATAAACATAACAAAAAGTGTCCAACCCAGCAAATGTCAAGTCGGACATGGCCATCCCTAAGGTCGGACAGCAATAGGAGAAAATATTTTCACTCGCCCTGCTCTTATATTCATCCTTTCGCTTGCTGTAATATTCCCTGTTGTGTGCTCATTGAGTTATATGTTAAGCGCATACTATACATTGTATATATACCAATGAGTACCATCATAGAAGAAATCAAGGCGGTGTTCAACCTCCCTGATCCTAAACAGCAACGATATAGGGAAAAGAATGCGGAGAAAATCAAAGAATATAGAGCAAATTATAGACAGAATAATAAGGACAAAATTAAAGAGCATCAAAGGAAGTACAGAGAAGCAAATAAAGATAAGATAAATAAACGGCGACGGGAATATTATAAATCAAACAAGGACAAGATACAAGGGCAACAAAAGAAATACAGAGACACTAATAAGGAAATATTAGATAAATACAAAGAGAATATCTCAAACAGAAGCAGAAAGAAACGGATCCTAATGTTGAATATTTAAAAACCCTTCAATTCTAAAATAATATCGTTATGGCTGAGCCGGTGCCACCAATTTTTGGAAAAAAGGAAATCCCCGCGAATATGACCATGCGGCACCGTGGACGACTTCAATCCACCGTGCCGCAGAGGTTTTAGACGATTTTACCTAACTCGTCTATTATGTCGCAGTGTCGCAAATTTTTTTTTCTTTTGTATGTTCATGTGTATCCCCCCTACCCCCCCGCCACTCACTTCGTGAGTGTCCCGCCCCCTTCCCCCCATTGGGAGTGATGATCATTTATATATATAAACCTGTCCATTCATACAATAAATACAATCACAGAAAAAACAGAAAAAACGACATAGGAAGCATAGAAAAATGACATAGGAGGCACAAAAACATACCCTTGTTTTACAAAAAATCGACACATGAAGCACACTAAGAGATATTTTGACAAAATAACGACAAGAACCATATAAACGAAGTATATATACAATTTCATGAAATAAAATGGTGTTTTCGTCGTTATTTCGTCAAAATATCTCTTAGTGTGCTTCATGTGTCGTTTTTTTGTAAAACAAGGGTATGTTTTTGTGCTTCCTATGTAATTTTTCTATGCTTCCTATGTCGTTTTTTCTGTTTTTTCTGTGCTTGTATTTATTGTATGAATGGACAGGTTTATGTATATAAATATATATATATATATACGGCCGTAGCCTTGTCCTCTTCAACCTAACAGTGCACAGTATACATATATATGTATATATATAAAATATATAATGTATAATATCTATCTATCTATCTATCTACCTATCTATCTACCTACCTACCTATCTCCCTATCTCTCTATCTCCCTATCCCCCTATCTACCTATCTACCTATCTACCTATCTACCTATCTCCCTTATTTGCACTACAATTGGAGCTAAATATTACATGAGAGAGAAAGAAGCTAAGCTAAACAGATTGCTCTATGCTTTCCTATTCCAATCATGCGCACACGATAGAAAGGTGATGACCATATGAGGCAGGGGGGTACAGATGGTGTAAAGTGTTTCCTCGCCCTCAAAAAACATTATGGAGGTCTCGACCTCATAAGGTTTGAAGAGGACCAATAAAAACTATAGCATTCGTACCCCAAGAAGGTTAGTCAGTGTAATGATAAATCATGAGGGGGAAGTAATCCTAAGTTCAGCTTCTCTCTGTACTGAGCTAATATTTCTTCCCTTTTTCTCTCTTGGTCAAGATGGAGACCACAGAAGTCGTGGTCGACTAGTCTAGAAGCACACTTTCCACCTTGCACTCCCTTCCTTGCCGCCCCCAACCTCCATGAACACCTAACCCCGTGACTGTCAATGTTGCCTCGCACTGTTTGCTGATAGTGACATGACAGCTGTCTCTGATAGATGTAACAATCTATATAATACCTGGTAACTTTAAAGGACACTTTGTGGTTCTACTGAAATGCGAGAACTGAATAACTTTAATGGTAATGATAACAAGATTAGATGGAGGTAATCGCAAGACTAACAATAAAACAATATATCACTGATACTTATACTGATTATGGTATATGGTCAACTTCCCTTTCATCAGGCACTGAATGCCAATTAGTAACTACCGGCTGACCGGCCTAGTGATTAATATGACTGATTTACTAACTAATGGTATGTCAATACTCTTAGCTCCCCTTAGATCAGGCAGTATGAAAAGTAATATTAGTGACAACTATCTCATGAAAGAATGAGAGAGCAACTTGTACTTAACTATAAAATAACTTGAACATGATTGGGAAGTAACATCAACAAGAAGTTAGAACTTACAATGTTACCGGCAACTGTGTCATAGTCGATAACTTATAATAGTGATCCTATTACATTATTGCCACAAGTCAGAGAGAAACAGAGATAGGGACAGCGATAGACTAACCCTTCTTAGCAAAGTCAGTTGAGAATGTCCCGTTGCGAATCTGGTCACGCTTCCACTCAAAAGGTTGCTTCCCCACAGGCTTTGTATTCAGGTCTGCCATGTTATACTCTAACATAAGGTCGAAAGCCAAATTTAATTTAAAGACAATGGACTAGAGAGACAGCTTGCCCATGCCGGGTGAAGCAAAGCAAAATGTACTAGACGTACATAACGGGTTTAGGACGAAGCAAAGAATTTACAAAGCTATAGTCCTAGCCGGATAAAGCCACCCGGCACTACCCATGGCCCACCCAGGGCAAATGTCTCTACTTGAAAGAGTCCAAAATATTGCGTTGCTCCTGTAGAATCTCATCCCGAGGAGTCTCGATATAGCGTCGAAAACAGTCTGAGGACCAACGGCCGGCTCTCATGATCGCAATGTCTGAGGCACCAGCCAGCTTCAAAGATTTCGCACCTCCCCTGCAACGATATCCCATTGAACCTTGTGCCGTCATCAACACCCGTTCGCGCAAGCAAAGTCCGCGCATCAGCAACGAAACGAGTTCTCTCAACTGAAATTCCATCCGCCCATCGAAACATTGGCTGCGCCTTGCCTCGATTCAGCCCAACAGAAAGCGCAGAAGATTCCAGACGATGAAACCAGAAAACAGGAGAAAGCATCATACAGCTTAGGTTGGCCAACCATACATCTACACCCCCCTGAACGGGTCTGTCTTCGAACCGTCTAAATTTATGCGTAAGAAAGTCTCGCCCCCATCTTCCGCAAGCGCACAGTGCGAGCGCCTCAAAACTCGGGCATACCGCTTGGGCCCAGAGATAACTAATTCTCCTATTCTAAAAAGACCGAACACTCCCCATACCATGATGGTGCAGAGGACGATGAGGTCGTGCTTTGCCCGCGGACTCAAACTCCCAGCTAATTGCTCCACCGCAAAAGATGCTGCTTTCTCGAGGAGATCGATGGTCAAAGTCAGACGATTGTCCTTGCCCTTTCTTTTACTACGCTTAATGCCCCTCCAGCATCTTTCGACATGGTAATTCCGCAAAGGGTCAGCCTGTCCGTGAGCTAAGCAAAAATTGCGGATGCCATACAGATATACTTTCAATGACCCTACGGATATCTGTCCAATGACGTAAGTCATGAACAAGATCAGAAGGGCAGGGTCCGGTTCCCACCATCGGATCGCCCACGTATCGGAAGCGAATGTCTCTGCGAATGCCTTCAGACGGTTAACTCCCGATGTGTAGCTACGAGATGTATTGTAAGCTAATCCGCATTCCAGGTAGCCCACAGCTTCGTTCACCAGCCAGCTTGCGGTCTCGGCAGCCGGGTGACCCTCGAACCAAGATTTAAAGATCTTTCGCTCGCTAGAAGGCGCGCCGCCTTCTCGACCTGCCCACGGGCCAAGGCATCAACAACACACAACTGCTTTCGTTCGGCGCGAAACGCAAGCACACTTATGCTTCGCTCGGCAAACAACCACAGATAGAGATCTAAGATAGACTGCATGCCAGGCGTAGGAGAATGGGCTTTGGCAATACATATGCAAGCAGGCGCACAATCCCCGACAACACAAAAGCGCACACATCCTGTCTCCTTATGCACTTCTCACACAGCTTGTAAGTAATTGAATAACTCGCGCCTTGAAGCAGCGTCCTCGCCGGACTCTGCCACAAACAAGTCTTCGTCTTCATCTTTCCACTTTTCAGATAGAAATAATCCTTGTCCGATTTGTCCGACTCCGGCTGAGGCGACTAACCATGCTCGCCCAAACCGCGAACTCTTGCAATGGTTCGCATCGCCCCAGATGGTTATGCACTTGCTATCTCCTTCCCACATCGAAGTGCCTTGGTTGAAAGTCCCAGTGCGGTGAAAGTCAGTGATGGAAAAGGCGCCTTCTGTACGTTGCAATAACCGCGCTGCCCAAGCTGCTCCACTCTGGACTCGTGCGCTCACTCTGCCTCCATTTGCGCCACGGCGTAACATTGCTGCATGACATTCATGCATATGTCCGACCAAGGGTCTGAGCCAGGTGATGACGGTCGCCAGCCAGGTCATAAGACCTTTGAAAGATGCGTAGTCATCTATGGAAGTCCAAGCCGCAGCGGTAAGCGCGTGGTGGCGGTAACCGAGACGCGGTCGCACACGCTGCTGCGCTACTTCGTGCCGGCCCGGTCCGGCGGCGCGGTCCTAAGTGCCGGCCTGAACGGCCAATGCGACTATGACGCGCCGTGGGGAGAGAAAGTGGACCTGACGGGCCACGAGCCGCTACCCGCTCGCTGTGCAACGTTGTCCATGACGTGGCCCTGGCAGTTTGCGGCGTATTGGAACTGGCGCAACTGGGTGGCAGTGGATGCGTTCTCGCACGGCGCTAATCGTTGGAGTGCGGGCGGTGGCAACTGCTCTTCCCTGTCCTTCCCGTTGTGGCGCAACGAGCCGGTGCTGGTGGACGGACACTGGCAGAGCTGTTTCGAGCCGCGCTGCCCGCAGCCCGTGCCGTTCGACTACGACTGGTACGCACAGTCTAAGGTGTCGTGGTCCGTGCCCGACACGACGGTGGCGCCGCGCGACGCCGCCGGCGTGCCCTGCGGCTGGGACCGGGGCATCTGCGGCAGCAACGGCCGCTGCCAGTGCAACAGCGGCTTCCGGGTCAAGCCCAACACGGACCCCACCACGCTGGTATACGACGAGCGCGGCGAGCCGAGGGTGGCGCGCGTGCTGCAACAGTACGCGTGCGATATCGATGGGCGCGGCGTGTGCAAGTCCAAGCTTTTGTATGGCACCGGCGACGACTGCAGCGGGCGCGGCGTGTGCGTGGCCGACTTCCGCGCGGACGAGAGGGCCGCGACGTGTCGCTGTGGTGAATTCATGCTCACGGGGGGCGCCAGGAAGGACTGCTACTTGTACGAGCAGGGCGACCCGCGCTACTGCCTGGCGCAACCGCTCGCGGGTTTTGTCAGCAACGGCTGGACCAGCTCGCTCTACGGCCAGCCCGCCAGCTGCAACATCCCGCCTGAGGGCTGCTTCCACAGCCCTAAGGTGGGTGAGTGCAAGCGGGCCGCCGGCGCTACCGTGGAGCGCGGCGAGTGTTTTGGCTGCGAGCTGCCCCGTGCCAGCTTGCTCGTGCCCGGCAGCGACAGGTCGGGGGTGTGCGTGCAAAACGCATCTAGCGGCGGGGGCAAGTGCGGCAAATGCGTCCCCGGCTACTTCGGACAGTTCTGTGAGTACGTCACGCTGCGCGGGGGTTGTTACGACAATAGCACCGCCGACAAGCAGTGTGTCTGGAACTGGTACCTAGGGCAGTACGAGGAGGCCGCCCGCTCGACCATCGAGGCCGATCTGCTGGCCTCAAGCGATCTGTGGCCCAGGCGTGGCTGCACAGGCAAGCCGTGCAGTGGCAGCGGCCGGTGCACGCAGGCGCGCGCTTTTCCGCTCCAGGCGCACGATTTTGACCACCTGCCGCCCCTCGCCCGCTTTTCGTACCGCGTGGATCGTTTCCAGCTCCCGGCCTACCTCAAGCACGCGGCGCGCGAGGAGCGGTACAAAACCGCGATGCGCACAGCGGCCGACGGCCAGGCCTGCCAGTGTGACGCGGGCTTCGGTGGCAGGTTCTGCCAGGACCGCGTCTGTGCGCCGGCCTGCCACGTGTCCGCTACTTGCTACTACAACTACGACGGTAAGCCGGCCAAGTGCCTGTGTGCGGTAGACAAGAAGTTCAGGTGCCTGCGCCCAGAGGGCGATCGGAGCTGCAGCTGCAAACGGCGCGATTTTCCCTCGGACAAATCGTTGCCGCTCCCGACCAAAGAATTAGTCTGCGACCAGTCTACGCTGTCGACTCTGGTCCGCGTCGTGGGTGAACAGAGGTTTCCTTGGTCCTGCGCCTGCCAGAACGGAGCCACCGAGACGGACGCTGGCATTTGCAAGACCAAGGTCGTGGCCATAGCCGACGACTACGGCACCCCGCCCCAGTAGCAACAATCGAGAAAAAAAAAGCAAACAACGGACGTGCGAGGTAGTATCCCCAAACTCACGGGAAAATCTACGAGCAAGAAAATTTGGTTGTCACAATTCTTTCTTTAAAAAAAAACTCTATTAAAAAAATTACAAACTAGCATGTACGACGAAAAAAAAAAGAGTGAGAAACTCCTGCAGGAGTCGCGCAATCTAGGGTAGCTTAGGCGTAAAAAAAATTGGCAAAACCGCCCCGCTGGAATGTCAGGTGCGGCGGCATCGCGACAGGAAGAAAACATTGCGGCGCCGTCAGGTCCGGCCCTTGTACTGGTTCTTCTAAGTTTACGGTTTTTTCAATACCGACAAAGTATTTGATTTCATCGTGCTTCACGATCATACCGCGCGTACCGCTCGTTTTCTCGACGAAGCCGCTCGTATTGCTCGTACACTCGACGAGCTTGCGTGCTCCAGGTTTCCACAGGGCTGACGTGGTAGTGACCATGGGTGGCCGGCGCTGATTTTCGTACCACGGGGCTGCCTTGGTGTCGGCGAGCAAAACCACGAGCCGGCTGATTTTAACATTTAGCCGGGACAAGTCCATGTCGGATTCGAGACCGTTCAGGAACAGGGTCTGGAAGTTATGGACCCTGGCGGCAAAGCGCGTTTCGTTTATAGACCAAGGGTCGCAGTTTATCTGCACCGTGAGGCGTTCGCGAACCCGCGGGTTTGCCGATACAATCAGAGGCGGAGGTGTTTCGCATACCAGGACTGACGGTATCACTTATCTGTTCGCGGGCGAGTCTGCTTTCAGTTCTAGTCGCAGGGTAATTTTGCATTCCAACTTAACAGTGAAGCTTGCCTGCTCTTTTCTTGGACTGCACGTGATTGATAAGACATCCTGTGCCTCAGAGCTTGTATAAATGACTGTTTCGGCGTGTTGATAGATGAAGGGCGGGCAGTCTTTCATTTCCAATATCCTCCAGGCCTGGGGCTCTACTTTGGGCCAGCTGCCCCGGAAGTTCTTGACGACCAATTTGTCCTGCCCCCTGGCGCACAGCGCTTGCTCGAGCTGCTCTTCAGAAGGTGCTGAAAGAACAACTGTATAATCAGCCTGGCCGTCTAAAATCGTGGCAGCCAGGTCCTCCTGTGCAGCGAACGGCCACCACGATCGCGCGGCCGCCGGGGGTTGGTTGCGAGGTACTAACTGGATCGGCTTTTTGGCATCCGCAAGCCCCGCGAGAGACACCCCCGGGCTGTTCGAAATTGCTACTTCGTTGAAGGCCATCGTCGCCCAGTCTACATGCAAGTTAGGTTCTTGCGCTGTGTGGACCTAAATATTCTCGAAATAGCACTTGTCCACGCATGCACGAATTTCTAGACATTTCCGGCCTGACGACGGGAGAAATGTGCAATTTCGAAAGTACAGCGAATCCAGCCGGTGGGGCGCGATCACCTCCACGTGTTTCAGTGCGGGCATAGCAGAGAAACTCAACTCTCTGAACGATCCCCTAGAGCTGTCGAAACTTATAGTGATCTTTTCCAGCGACGGGCTGTCGATTAACAGGTCCTTTGCAGCCTGGAGCATTCCACCTTGGCCGAGATGCAATTTGAGGATCTTGACATTGTGCAGCCAGGACGTGCGTTTTTTCAATAAGAGCAGCAACCGAGTGACAAGATCTCTAGAGCGGATGTCACCCGGAAGACTTTGCACTATGACCGCCCGCGGCGTTTCGTCCCCGTTGCGCCGCTGCGCAAACAACCAGCTATTTTTGGCCTCTTTGCTGTCGGGAAGATGTTGCAAATCGAGCACCACGTCGGAGCTAGGGCTTAAAGAATTCTTCCCTGAACTGGGCATTCTTGCACGCCTCTTTCAGGCAGCCTGCAAGTTCATCGTTCAAGATGTTTACGGTACATTCGCTCCACAGCTCGCTGCAGAATTCGTAAAAGTCATCGTTTGTGCGCAGCTCGTGCAGCCGTTGCCAGCGACTGGTTGTCATGAAGGTGTGCGACATTTGGCGCGTGGCGCGCAACAACTGCCGCTGGAGGAGGAGGTTGTCCTTTTGGGGTCGTGTCATAAACCCGAGCAAGCGTTGCAGTTGGCGGTAGCTGTTGTGCTCGGTCAAGAATTTATCAATGATCAGGTCAATCGGAGTAGGGAGGGTGTGCGCAGGCTGTGGGGCGGAAAGGTTAGGCCCCGTGCCGCTGCTGTTCAGACAGCGTTTGCACCGGAAGGTAGTGGCCCGTGATTTGGGCCACCACTTGTACAACAGACCGAGGTCTGCTCTGCAGAATACCAGCAGCTGAAACACAGCCGCTGAAGGCTCAAGGCCCGCTACATCTAAGCGTGCTCGTGGGTTGTCCGCATGTTCCAGTAGGTATTGATAGGCAGAACTCAATCTATCCTCAGTAACGGCGGCAAAGTTCTCGGGATTGCGTTCTCAACGAAACACTGGCCTGCTTGCGGTCATTTCTTAATTCGTTGCGCTAGCGCCAAAAAAAAAGGGTATTTATCAAAGAAAACCAAAGAGGAACATCTATTTACAAACAAAGAAAAAAAAACCGCAGGGTAGAAGGGGGGGGTTGTGCGGTGAGTTGCGAAAAGTGTCGACGGGGTGGGGATGGGGAAGAAAAGGGGAAGAGAAACGCAGGTCTTTTGATGAATATGCGTTTGGAAGCGGGCGCGGGGGGAGGGGGGGGGGCGTGGTAAAAGAAAAAAAGTGAGGGAAAGTTGCGCCCGCGCCCCCCCTCCTTTTCCCCTTTCCCCCCCTCTTTTTCCCTTGCCCCCTCTTTCTCCCTCTCTTCTTCTCTATACTTCTTTGTGTCTTTCTTTTTTTGTTTGGGTGCTTTTTTTTTTGTTGACATATTACGGCAACGAATTTAGAAAGAAAAAAGAAAAAAAAATGGGCGGTCGTTTGCAGACGGTTTTGCGCCGCGGCGCCTGGCTGGCTTTTGATTGCGTAATCTGGGGCCTACTCCTAGATAATCTGCCGCCCCGGGACTGTCTGCACCTTATCAGCTTTCTGTAAAAGCATTGCCAGCCTGACAGACCGTACAAACGGAGGAAATTGGACAACAGAGCGGTGTTAGTCTTTAGCCCCTTGCTTCACCTACTGCAGCGCCGCGCCGGGCTCTTGCTGCAAAAACCCGCGGCCCCCGCCAGCACTCTTCTGCGGAGTATTAGCAAGCTCTGTAGCCGCTGTCTGGTCCCGGCGCTGCCATCGTCGCGGCTTAGCTTGTGTGCGGAACACGAACTAACTGCGCCTACGCCTTGCGTCGCCATAATGACCGAACTGAGGCAGATGCTAAGTGTGCCTGCCTCCGCGGTCTGTTTTGCGTCCTGCTGCGCCACCTTTGCGATGTACAACGACCGGCTCGTGCCCCGCTACCAGGAACTCCTGAGGGCCTGTCGAGAGGGAGGCATGCGCTGCCGGACGATCGGGGGCGTCTTGTACCTGTGCCACACAAACTTCTATTGTCATCTTCGCTCCACATTGGTCGGTGTATATTAGACACGTCCTATATTTTTATAAATAAAATTAACCAATAAATCTATTGCCTTTTGCTATATTATCACTTGCCCATAATGGCTGTGTGTTTGTATAATGAAGTCACTTAATAGTCCCTTCCAATGTTGGATTTTGATATTTTAGTGGTGCAATATGATCAATATGCCATTCTCCGTAATTATCCCATGTCATATTTTCTTTGAATTGCTTTTCAATATACTTTCTAATTCTTCAATATTGCAACCTAGGTAATTAATATAACTTTCTTTTTTATTATATTTAAGTGCCATTGTTATTCATTTTTTTACATTATGAGATAAATATCCATTCGGATCACAATCTTTACAAACATTTCTTATTTTGTTATGTTCACATATTGCTGAACCACCACAGTCTTTACAAACATATTTCATTCTGTCATGTTCACATATCGCTGAACTGCCACATTCTTTACAGTTGTGTTTTAGCTTACTATGTTCACATATTGCTGAACCACCACATTCTTTGCATTTGTCTTTTCGCTTATTATGTTCGCATAATGATCTGCCACCGCATTCTTTACACATATTTCTTTCTTTTTTATGTTCACATATTGACCCACCACCGCATTCTTTACATATAGTTCTTCGCTTATTATGTTCGCATATTTCATTGCCACCACATTCTTTGCATCTACTTCTTTGTCTATTGTGTTCACACTTGCTTTTTTCCACGCGTCCAAGTATTTGGCTTTTTTTGGATTATACTTCAAGCCAACATTAGCAAATACATTTTCCATGAGTGTGTTCCACCGCTCATACATTTTTTCTCGTGAGATTGATAATTCATCGTCATCAATGTCGGCAAACATTCGTTGGGGTTTGTTTTCCATTAATACTTCATAGTATTGCTTTTGTTCATCGGGCGTTTTTTCAATCAATTCAACGAAATCCTCTTAGCATGGCAAAGTGGTGAATTGTTTGTTCCCCCACTTAATAAGGATCGCATCCTATGGTTTATCTCTCAGTGCTTCTTCTTGTTTCCAATACCATTGCTCGTTGGTCGGTGTCGGTGCGGTCATGTTATATAGTCGCTCGGATCTTTTTTATAAAAATAAATTAATTATTCTATATATCCGTATAACCATGTATGATATAGTCCTTAATATGTAATTATAATTTTTTATATATCGTTATGACAAAAAAAATTAATTCTTTTTTTTACTTATTCAAGCACCCGCATCTACTAAATCCTTTGTATTGTCCGCAAAGTTCGTAATACTTTAATCTCTGTATGAAGCAGGTCTTATGGTAATACTTGTCTCTGTTCGGATACTTTTCTACGATCTTTTTTGGAATTGCCCTGTTGCTATTACAAACAACAAAATTTAATGTTTGGATTGTCAAGGGTGCGGATGAGCAATGACAGGTCTTCGTTCATTTTGTCGTTCGAAAACCGCTTAATACATTCAGAGCCCAGCACCATTTCGTTCCCGTTTTTTACATTTTTAATGATGTAATTCTTTGTAATCTCGTGTAAGCAACAACAATATTGTTCTTCCCCTTTTTCTATACTTTTCATAAGTTTCCAGTCGTCCGTGTTCCACTTTCCATCGGGCGAGATAAATGAAACTGCATTGACTAGATTTAGGAAGTAATTTCTATTCACGTAATCGAAATGGAGTTGTAAGTCTTCGTACGTCCAATACGATCGGCTGTGAGAGGTGTCCATGGTTTATATAATAGTATATATATTTTATATATAAATTAAATTATATATTGTTTAACATACTATTACGAAAAGCCCTTAATTCAAGCAATTCTGCTTTTTGTTTTTCGTATTTCTCTTTCCGCAGTAATTTTATCCTCTCTTGGTTCTTATAATAGAATGCCTTCGCATTTTCCCTATTCTTACCAGGATGAGCCTTCAAAAATGCTTTCGCCCTTTCCCTTCTCCGTTGAACTACTTCTTCCTTAGTGAATTGAGGTGTCCTCGGCATTATGTATCCTATATATAATTATGTTATTTTAATTATTTTAAATAGAAAATCCATCTGCGCCGGAAATACAAAAACGCCGTTGTGGCGACTTGGACACCTGAGAGTGGTATTGAGCAGACTAAGTGCGACAATTCGTGTTAGTATTAATGAAGGCCAAGTTAGTCCGAGGCCAACCCCGCGGGCGGAAATTATTTAATGGTGTCATACTTTCGGGTAGAGACGAAAAAAATTTACTCCATGTTAATTAAACCCTGGACACCTTGGACATGTAAAAAAAATATTAATAGTAAGAAGAATAATATATAAAATCGTTTAATAAACATAACAAAAAGTGTCCAACCCAGCAAATGTCAAGTCGGACATGGCCATCCCTAAGGTCGGACAGCAATAGGAGAAAATATTTTCACTCGCCCTGCTCTTATATTCATCCTTTCGCTTGCTGTAATATTCCCTGTTGTGTGCTCATTGAGTTATATGTTAAGCGCATACTATACATTGTATATATACCAATGAGTACCATCATAGAAGAAATCAAGGCGGTGTTCAACCTCCCTGATCCTAAACAGCAACGATATAGGGAAAAGAATGCGGAGAAAATCAAAGAATATAGAGCAAATTATAGACAGAATAATAAGGACAAAATTAAAGAGCATCAAAGGAAGTACAGAGAAGCAAATAAAGATAAGATAAATAAACGGCGACGGGAATATTATAAATCAAACAAGGACAAGATACAAGGGCAACAAAAGAAATACAGAGACACTAATAAGGAAATATTAGATAAATACAAAGAGAATATCTCAAACAGAAGCAGAAAGAAACGGATCCTAATGTTGAATATTTAAAAACCCTTCAATTCTAAAATAATATCGTTATGGCTGAGCCGGTGCCACCAATTTTTGGAAAAAAGGAAATCCCCGCGAATATGACCATGCGGCACCGTGGACGACTTCAATCCACCGTGCCGCAGAGGTTTTAGACGATTTTACCTAACTCGTCTATTATGTCGCAGTGTCGCAAATTTTTTTTTCTTTTGTATGTTCATGTGTATCCCCCCTACCCCCCCGCCACTCACTTCGTGAGTGTCCCGCCCCCTTCCCCCCATTGGGAGTGATGATCATTTATATATATAAACCTGTCCATTCATACAATAAATACAATCACAGAAAAAACAGAAAAAACGACATAGGAAGCATAGAAAAATGACATAGGAGGCACAAAAACATACCCTTGTTTTACAAAAAATCGACACATGAAGCACACTAAGAGATATTTTGACAAAATAACGACAAGAACCATATAAACGAAGTATATATACAATTTCATGAAATAAAATGGTGTTTTCGTCGTTATTTCGTCAAAATATCTCTTAGTGTGCTTCATGTGTCGTTTTTTTGTAAAACAAGGGTATGTTTTTGTGCTTCCTATGTAATTTTTCTATGCTTCCTATGTCGTTTTTTCTGTTTTTTCTGTGCTTGTATTTATTGTATGAATGGACAGGTTTATGTATATAAATATATATATATATATACGGCCGTAGCCTTGTCCTCTTCAACCTAACAGTGCACAGTATACATATATATGTATATATATATAATATATAATGTATAATATCTATCTATCTATCTATCTACCTATCTATCTACCTACCTACCTATCTCCCTATCTCTCTATCTCCCTATCCCCCTATCTACCTATCTACCTATCTACCTATCTACCTATCTCCCTTATTTGCACTACAATTGGAGCTAAATATGACATGAGAGAGAAAGAAGCTAAGCTAAACAGATTGCTCTATGCTTTCCTATTCCAATCATGCGCACACGATAGAAAGGTGATGACCATATGAGGCAGGGGGGTACAGATGGTGTAAAGTGTTTCCTCGCCCTCAAAAAACATTATGGAGGTCTCGACCTCATAAGGTTTGAAGAGGACCAATAAAAACTATACCATTCGTACCCCAAGAAGGTTAGTCAGTGTAATGATAAATCCGGTAGCTTAAGGTTGACAGAGACCGGGTTGAATCCGGGACACTTCAGTTGTTCGCTGTTCAACAGATTGTGAGATTTTTATTGAAGTAGACAAATTGCTGCAAATAAAGGGCGGTAAACTGAGGCACAATGGCCTGCTGATTAAAGCAATTGTCATGCTACACCCTAACATAAATTGTCAGTGTGGTCCATTGAGGTCAGTCCTTTCGAGTTATAATTAAAATATATAAAGGGTAACTGCCGACAGAAATTACTAACAGCTAAATTCTGTTGTAATGCTTCCCCTAATTCAGAGGTAGTTAAATTCTAAGAAATTGTCCTAGTTACTATCTGACTGACGCTCTAACTGAGTCACATCCTTAGTTGCATATTATCAACTCCATTTACTTTGATGAGTGTCCTGAGAGCCTATCCGCTCCCTTCTTGGACAACGACGGGCTGCTGATGACTTTGGATAGGATGTCAGCTCGGTTGTCGGCTGACGGTACCCATTCTATATTAACCTGCGCCTGCCTTACCGCCTCGGTGACAATGACGGTGATTACGGAGCGCAATGTGCCTCAACCTTTTTCCAAAGATCGAGTTCGGTGTAGAGCAGTCAGTAGCCTGGTTATCGATGCGCAACGTCGGCTTAGCCATCAGCTCACTCTTCAGCGGATTGTCATCCGACCACGGCAGTGACTTGATCACATTCCTCATCGCCTCCAGATCATGCAGTACCTCGGACGCCGCGTATGTCTCACTCTCTTGAGTTCCGGTCGCCAAGTGCTTCTGGGTTGACGCCCTCACCTTGATCGGCCCACCGGCCAGAAACACCACTTCCCCTGTGCGGGAGTACATCCGGCTGCCGTTCCCAAGGGATGAGTCGAGTCGGCTACCGGGGTCTTGTTGCCGTTCGACACAAACCTCACTCCCCGATCCTTCACATACAGAAAGTAGCGAAACAGCTGCTCTGCTGCACAGTAATCGAATTTCTCCCGGTCAGCCTGATGCTCCGCAAGGACACTAACCGGCAGCACCGACTCAGGAACACTTGCCTTCAGATAGATGTAGCTCCCACTATTTCTTGAGAAGAGTAATCCTTCATAGCCGGCTGCATCTTGGACCCCGCTGGCAACCAGGGCGTCTTCGCCGGCATCCACTGCCTACCATCATTCCTTTTGAACCTGGTCGTCAGTATGTCGATGTACTCTTGCTGGCACAGAGTAAGGGCATACAGACCTTCCCCCTTCTCCACCTTGAACTCCAACGACAGTAACTCCTTGATGGGCCCAAGGTCCTTTACATTGCCCCACTCCTGCTGCAGCCTGCCGACATACTCCTTCCTGCTGCTCTCTGAGGCAGCAGCATGCATGTTATCATCAACATGATAGGTAAACACCTCCGTCTTCTTCGTCTCACTGTCCACCCGGCCGAACAAAACAGGGTCAACAATGCTCTGTTGAAACCCCATCCTCTTCTGCGTGGGGACTACACGATCGTTCCAATAAATGTGCCCAGAGGGCTTCAGGCCATTAACACCCCCCAGCGCTTCCCATACGATGTTAGTGGGTGTGTGCCCCACTGGGGGTTTCAGCCAGACAGGCACATGAAGCTTCTCCTGCGGGAAGGCACTCTCCTCGTCCATCCCAAAAAATTGACCGGGTTGCCCGCCACTTTTGTCGCTAATTTATCGTACCAAGTTGGCAGTTTGGTAACTGTGTTGAAGCGACACAGCCATCCTCCCTTTCGGGTAAAGCGTTGGCCACCATGTCTGCCGTAGATAGCATCTTCCCGTCGTAGTAGCTCCACACACGGTAGGCGGATTCCTCGTCGTTCAGCCCCATGAACACTCCTGGTGCATCTTTCTCCTGCCCCTTCTTGCCACCTTTGTAGAACACACACAAGCAGCCAAAAGGCTTCAGTATCGAGAATGGTGGTTGGGGTCTCTGGTACATCAGCTCGTGCCTCGTGGTCTTTGTCCCAGCTCGTCCCTGCATGTTTATGAGGAATACAGCATACTGTACCGCTAACGGAAGGAAGTACACCGGTACACTTCTTGCAGTTAGCAACGTAGCCGCCAGTCTGAAGACTACGCCAATCGCCGCTTCTGCGTAGGCATCCTTGTCCGGGTCCGCTCGCACGGGCAGACGCTTCTCCACTCCTTTGCCTTTCAGGTATCATTTGACCGCCTTTGAAATCCATTCTTTGTCCGTTCGAAATTGCTTCATCTCCTTTCCAGTCTGGGTCTTGGACCACACCAGTACCTCCTCCAACTGTTGCAGTGCGACCTCAGAGGCTCTCGTAGAGTTCCAGTAGCCCTTCGATAGCCAGATATGTTCTCAACGAACAGTATGAAGTACGGCGTGCCCCCATACAAGGGAAACATGATTCGACCGGTACCATCACCACTCCAGTCCTCGCCCACTTTACCACATACCGTCAGTGAAGCTCCTTGGTAGCTGCAGTGCTTGGTCAGCTTCGTCGTAGAGCACCCCAGACACCCACATTTAGTGACGCCACCTTTCCCCTTCGGCACCAATCCATTTGCTTCATGAACTGCCTCGCCATCGTCTCTCCAAAATGAAACACATCGTTCAGTTCTTGCATCTCCACTACACTTGTAGGTGACATGCTCGTTGACCAGAGCACTGCGTTGCACTTCGGGTAAGGTGAGCACTCCTTCTTCTCTCTCTTCCATCCTGGTGGATTTACCTTTTTGAATTGATATTGACAGGTCTCCCTGTCAAAATTGCCAATCAGAATCCTGTCCCGCTGGTCCACCTCGATCCGTTTCTTTGTGATGAAGAATTTGTCCCCTTGCATCACAATACTGTAGCCCACCCGTTGCAGATGTCCCGCCGAGAACAACGTGCGATCCAGGCAGTGTAGGGAGAACGTAAGTCTCCCCAATTTCAACCTCTTGTGGTTGCCCTTGACCGTTGATTCCTGTGAACAATGTCAAACCTTGAGCTGTCGTCTGTGCAGGCCCAGATATCCCCCCGATGGCCGTCGGGTCCTCATCCGTTACAGAAACCAGCGCCTCCACCAACGGCACGATGTGCTGTGAAGACCCACAATCCAGATAGACATTATACAAATCTTGCCCATCGACATCTTCGTTACAGAAACCAGCGCCTCCACCAACGGCACGATGTGCTGTGAAGACCCACAATCCAGATAGACATTATACAAATCTTGCCCATCGACATCTTCACACCCATACGCCATGTTCGCAGTAGGCCCAATCCGGCTCGCCGACTGTTTGCCTTCCTGCTCTTCCTCATATTCTTGCGTACTCATGTTCTCTTCGTCATCAACTTGACTCGGCGGGGTGTTCGGTGGCTTCTTCTCCTCCTCCGTAGTACTGGGCACCAGACCACCTTCCCCTGGCTGCTCCATCGTTATGACAGTACGCTCCTCTTCCCACAGGCCCACACGTCCTACGTCAGATGTCGACTCCCTTTGCCCCGTCTGCCCAGTCCCAGCCCCACCGTCCGTACCCGGTCCAGTGGCCGATGTATTAGACGTAGCCCTAAGACGTGCCAGTGCGTCTTTCCTTTCCTCTTCCGTCGAAGCTCGCTGGTAGACCCAGGGGAAGAAACGTTCTTTAGCACGCAACAGGGTGCGTTCCGGCTCCGTTTTCGCGTGCTTCTTTGCATCTTCAAGCGCCCGCCAACTCGTTTCGATGTCTTCCTTCGCTCCACTTGGCGGCCCCATCATCAACAATATGTCGTTGTACCTTGGTTGCAACGCCCTTGCCCGATCGCTCATCTCCGGTTGAACGTGACAGTAACGTAGTAGCCTCCGGTATGCCACGTCCGCTTGACGCCGGGTTTTGATCAGACCGTGAGGCCCTTGCCCACGAGGCTCCTGACGGCCCACAACTTTCGTCCAATCTTCCTTCTTTCCCTCTTGCGTCCACTTGCAGAATGCCTAATGCGCAGGCCAGTCCAGTTGCTGACAAGTCTTGTTGCAGTACATTACCATCTTACACTTCGAACACAGCTTGCGTCTCTCCCTTTGGGTGACACTGCAGGCTTCGCACTCTGGTGGAATCGGTGTCTCTTTGTCGCAGTGGGCTCCGCCTCTTCCAGTCCAATTGCCCAATGTTCCCAGTCGTCGGGCACAATCCGAATGTTGTAATACCAACTCCACCAGCTCAGCCCTGGGCACGTTGTTAAACACTGTTCTGACTCCTGTCAGCAATGTTTACCTTCCCGTTAGTAGTTGCACCATCATCTTCTCTTTCCGACGGGCCAACATACATGAACGGCGTGTTCCGTTGCGCCATATATGAGCGTCCCATCGCTTTGCCCTTTTTCGCAGGCACCGGCCTCAGCCCCCCGCCGTCTGCTGCAGGAGCCAAGTACACATCGTCGTCCACTCTTCTTAGAACAGGCTCCATCTTTGACTCCCTTTCTCTTAGAACGAAAGCCATACACGACACGGCCGCGGCGGGAGCATTCTTCCCGGTATTCATTGTTTTACGCCCCTGGTCCCTTCCGCCAGTCGCCACTGCATCCTCTTTCGGTTTTTTGGGAAATTTCTTGCGGTACCGGTCCTTGAGCGTTGGACATGCCTTTCCAACGTGTTCATGTACCGGAATGTGACACTTCTCCATACATCGGAAGTACTTGTGGTTCTTGGAGCAATTGTAGCACTCCATGTTTGGCCCTTGTCCCCTTTGTCGCTCCTCCTTTCCTTCGCTTGACCACCCGCCCACATTGTCGCCTCCTCTTTCGTAGTCATCTTCTGCGCCTCATTGGCAATGACTCTCCGTTCGAAGGCCGCCTCAAACGAGTTCAAAGACGCCGAAGGACTAGTGACCTGTGCATCCAGGAACGGTTTCCATAGATGCTTTTCCGGACACTTCGCCAGAGCGGTCTTGATAAACTGCATCTGCAGTGTCTCACTGACCGGTTCGCCATGATCCTCGAGAAACTCGCAGTGCGTCATAAAGTCCCGAAGTTGAGCCATCATGTCGTCTTTTGCATTAAACTGCCAGTTGCTGACAATACTGTTCCTCTTCTGCTTCTGGTGAGCCGCGTTGCCCTGGTACCGCTGACGTACTAGTAGGATGTTGACTAGCTCCTCCTGCCTAAGCGCAGCCTCCCTGACCAGATGTCGAACGATCCTCTCCGCCGGCGACCCATACTCCAACGCCTTGTATAGCCACATAAAGATTTGCGCCCTTCTGGCCAGTACCTTGTGACGTTGTTGCATAGTTAAATTGATACCATCCCCCGGCACTCGACCTTGAGCATGGTCATCGCCGTCGTGCTTCCGATCCCCGTCGTCGTCATCCCTCGCCTCTTGCTTAGCTTCAGCTTCGATGTCCGACCTCCACGCGAAGACCTCCCGTATGGGCGCAACATATTCCCAGCACTCGACCGAGCTCAAATCCGCCCTCACCTGCGCGAACCAATCGTCCCAGCTTCTCCCCTTGACGCCATCGACAAACGCTGGCGCCTTGCCTTGCAGGACCACGGTCGCCGCATCTCTTGCCGCAGAAGAACTCATAACCCAGTGTAATGATAAATCCGGTAGCTTAAGGTTGACAGAGACCGGGTTGAATCCGGGACACTTCAGTTGTTCGCTGTTCAACAGATTGTGAGATTTTTTAGTGAGGTAGACAAATTGCCGCCAATAAAAGGGCGGTAAACTGAGGCACAATGGCATGCTGATTAAAGCAATTGTCATGCTACACCCTAACATAAATTGTCAGTGTGGTCCATTGAGGTCAGTCCTATCGAGTTATAATTAAAATATATAAAGGGTAACTGCCGACAGAAATTACTAACAGCTAAATTCTGATGTAATGTTAGTGAGGTGAGTAGCTGGCTAGCTGACCGTCTCACTACTATCAAGACGAAGGAGAAGACGATGGAAGTGATACCAGAGATGATGAAGACAGGCATGATCATGAAGAATATAAAACATCTACCCACTTATCAAGCCTACTATCGCAACACTTGGTGTCCTCTTTTGCCTACTCAAAGGCTTGGATAAAAGTTGGCATAGATTCGAAGTGGCGACACGGTTTGTTTGTATGGAACTTGATATTTGTTGACGGTCTTTGGATGGCTTTGGATTGATATATGTGGGGAACATGCATTTCTTGCGTTATTTATGGGTTCTCGTGTGTTTTCTTGGTTGGGCAAGGGTTGCTGTGTAGGACACACGCATCACATGGCGGGAGATGGTTTCTACACATGAGAAATCGGAATTTATTATGGAATATGGTTGTTTTTGGATGCCTGTATATGAGAGGAACGTGTTTCGTGCATTCTTTGTGGGTTTGGGAGTTTTTCGTGAGATGAGCAAGGGTTGCTGTACGTACATGTCATGGGGACACACCACACATGTCATGTTATTCACGAAAAGGTTAGGAAAATCTTATGCAAACTTTGGTCATATGTTTGCCGTGGACTATGGTGGTATGACAGCATGTTTTCTCACAATGGGTGATGAAATAGAGACACAGGAATGATATGGAAGGTGGGTGGTTCTGACGGATGTAAAGGGAGATGGTAGGTTTGAGGGACACAGACAAGGGACAACATGCCACAAAAAGGGGAACACAAGGTGGATTCGAGTGCTTGAGGGGACAAACAGTGATATGGCCTGGTATATGGATGGGTTTATTTGGGAGGAGGACACAGGAGAAGATGATCGGAGGGCAGTGTCAAGTCGGTAGGGGGGATGTTTGTGATGGGATGGTTTATGCCCACAACCAAACGGAATGGAAGGATGGAAGGTGGCGGGAACCACAAAGGAGGGATGGGGGAAACATATGGTGGAGTGAGAATGGAGGAAAACAAAAAGGACACGACAAAAAAGGACAAAGTTGATGGGGACATCATGGCGCAAAACTCTAAGTGGAAACGTACGGCTTTTGCGGTGGACGACCTCTGGGGTGGTTGAACCAAAATGGCGTCCTTTTTGGGGTTTTTTTGCTGCTCTTTTTACGAAAGGTGGATTGTTACCTATGTCGGCCATATTCATGCCCTTTTCAAGATCTGATTTTCTTTTAAGCACAAGCGCAGGCGGGAGTCTCAGAGGGAGCGTGGGGTGTGGAAGTAAGGAAGAACTGTGCTAGGTAATACAGGGTATTATGTCTACGTTAGGTGCACTGCACCAGTATGGCTTCAGCAGGGCAGGAGGATGGTGGTGGCAAGAGAGGGAAACAAGAAATGGAGGGAAAAGAACAGCCAGATCCATGGCGTACGGCATGGGAAGAGGAGACGGAGGAAGGGGAGAAGGGAATGTGGAAAAAAGGGGAGATAAGAATATTAAGCAAGGATATATATAAACACGTGGTGGAAACAGCTAAGGAATATGAGGTATTCCGGGACAAGCTGACGGAGTGGTTAAAGAAGAAGGAGGTATGTCCTCACGAAATAGAGAGGGCACGGCAGGCAATGATAAAGGCGGAGGAATCGAAGATAGCAATGCTGAAGTTGGCCGAGATGAGACGAGAACGATATGTGGAATCAGGGGATGGGGGAAATACGGGAGCAAATGAGGGAGGCAAGAGCGGCCGTCGAGAAAGAGAAGCGGGCGAGAGATAAGGGAGAGGACCAGCCTAACAAGAATGCTAAGAAGGAGGAATAGGATGCACACTGGACGTGATACATGTAGGACTCTAATATTTGCCATTCCTATTTGCTAACATATTTGGAACTCTAATATCATACAATTTGCCGTGAATCTTTTCACGAAATGCCATTTTGATCGCACTCGGATCATATTTACCATTTACCAATTGTATGATCATATTTCCTCTAAGCACATCTATTTGCCATTTTGCACCTCGACATTAACATGCATGATCAGATCATATGCTTTATATTCTAGAGTTTCTATCACATGTATTTATTATTGACCGCATCTATCGTGTATGCACAGTCATTTATGTTATTTCTAGATCATCTAACACGTGATTAGATACATGTGATATTATTTGAGATTAATTCTTTTGTACAATTCATTATTCGATTAAAGTTGCTTCAATGAAGACAATCATCTTTTATTCCGGTTTAGATTGATATCTGGATGTTAGTCAATCTTCCGTTCCTCTGCGCAACGCGCATCCTATAGTTCAGTAATTATCTAATACTGAGCATTACAGGTTACGAGCCGACGCTTCGGAGATTGCCTACGCGTAAGGTCTTCGACATCGTGTATTTATTTACTTTGGAGTTTGATACAACTCAGCCATGGCAACAGCGACTAAGAGACGGCAGCGACAGAGACAGCGTCAACGAACAAGACGATTTATAGGCAGCCTACAGTCCAAGCATGATGACTTTGGAAGCTTTGACGTCAACGAGGACGACTACTACGACTACTCTTTCCTTCCTACACATCGGATGCAAATGGAAGACGACAAGTATTTAGCCTTTAAACCAACTTTCCGCGCTAACAGTGATGTGTTGGGATTAGGTTACAACAAGGAAGGCTGCCCTGGGTATCTACACGACAGAGAGTCTAACAACTATGACGACTACGACGAACGTAAGTGTCATTATGCTCCCCACGTCGACAATAATAAGCATTTTGCTTACAATAGGGTTGAGCAACAGCGAACGACCAGGAAGCAACAAGACCGCCCCCGTCCTACTACGCAAGGTGTGCATAGATTTCCTTATGTTATTAACGACTTTGGTTTCAAGAAGGTTGAGACGACGATGGGGAAGGCGGCGCCTAAAGTGGCTACAGCAGCGGCAATAAGGACTTCGATGGTCGAGCCGGCTGCAACGAAAGGGACCTTCGTGGTCCAGGATGCGTCAACGACATGCAGTCCGGAAGGGAAGCGTAATTCGTTTTATGCTTGCCCTATTTTAGGATTCGGTGGTGAAGAGATTTTGGAGAATGGACTCCGAGGCGCTTGGGCAAGTCTGCAGTTCAAAGGTATGGCGCAGCGTGCACGCAACGACAACGACGACCACCACCACCTACATGCTCCCTACCATCTATACCGAAAGAGATAGAGAGCAAAAAGCGAAAACCTCCACCCCTACCTGCTATGCCCCCACCACCCCCACCTACAGCAACGAAGATGTTCACATGCGAGGACAAGATGGATCAAGTAGACGAGATTACTTTTGAAGAAGGGAGATGTCTCAGCGAGAGTCCAAAACCACTGCAACCTCGCGTCTGTGGGGGCCAAACTTCAACAAGAGAAGATTTCGATAGGCAGGATAGGGGGTTGCGATGAAGTGTGAAAAGAATGGAGAAAAGAAGGAGAGAGGAAGGGAAAGACTCTCAAGACAAGACAACAGACACACAGACAGTGTCACAGTCGAAAAGAGAAGCTCGGTTAAAGACATTCGAGCAAGAGACACTCACACCAACGTACGACAAAGAGAAACAGAGTGAGTGTGAGGAAATGATTCAGATAAGGGAGGAAAAGAGGACGGGTGATGAGGCACATACTCACACACAATCAGCAGGAACAGTTATTGATTACGAAGGCAGTGAGAAAAGCATTGGCAAGCAGAAGGAGGCAGAATAATGGGAGGACAGAGACTGAGAGGGACACAGAGAGACAACAAGCACCCAACTTCGTACATGTTTTTTGTCCAACTGTTGCAAGCACAAACACAAATGTGTCTTCATATTTTTCTACCTGTTTTTATGTGTTTTCGAACATATTTGCGATATCGTACATGCATCATATGTGTGTTTGCATGCCATTGCACACACAGATCCCACCCGGCCCATACAGTGATATGCTTGACATGAAGTCATTTTCACGAGAACCTTTTCACACACTGCTTGTCTTACCAACTGCTACTCAACGTTTGTTTGTTTCTTATGTTTCCGTTAACACACAAAGTGAAAGCAACACACACAATTTATTTTGTTTTTCTGTTTTGTTTGCTTGTATTGCATTGAAGAACAGAAAGAGAGAGAGTAGTGAGGGAATAAGTCTACCTACTACCGAATTTCTTTCTCATTTGCCCCACTACAAGAAGGGAGTGAGCACATCATATGCCTGCTTCTACCAACATGTTCCCTGCCTCTTGCAGAACGATTTGGGTACTCCTCGCGTTGGGTTTGGGACCCTGGCACTTCGACTGCGACTTCGGTTTTTTGACTGTTTGTTTTTATCCTTCATTTTCAATTACTCCTTGCAACCCGCAATGTCTTGATACACAGTGGTGTATAGAGAAGCTATCATGTATCTAGTCAAGATCATAGTACTACTATGGTTATATCCGTTTCTACTAATATATATATTTTGAGCAGGTTAAAAACGATAATATTACAATAATTTTCAGACAACTCAAGTTGAAGTAACCGGTACTACTTTTTACGCCTGATATTAAATCATGATATTATCGTTAGGGTAGGCGGACAATAGGAAACGGCTCTCTGTTTCCTTTTTGTTGCTTGGCTCTGATCATGAGTCATTTAGTATCCTACATTTTCCCACCATACCGCCGGGTTTCCTCTCAGTGATACATTTATGTATCGTATTAAGTAATTCCAATTATTAATAGGCTTCCTCAGACTATAGCATCAGATCCAGATCCTGGACATGTGCCTCCATTGGGTCACCGGGGTCAGCCGATCCCAACGCATTGTCAGAACACCAAACAGATATAGCAGCAACAGCAACAGCAGGGGCAGATGGGGGCTGTGAAGTGCATGAAGAGCTAGATGCGAGGGTGTTAGCTGAAGAGAAGAACTCCGAGACACTACGCTGCGCTCCCGAACCCCTCTCTCTAGCCAGGACGTCCACTCTGCGCGGACGGCCGCGCCGCGCAACATCAACGTCACTTGGGGGAGAGGGTGGGACAGAAGCTGATGGAACCTCAGTGAGGTCAATCACCTCCTCGCCCCCATCCTCCACCCCAAGCTCCTCCCTTTTACCCTCCCTAGCAGACCAACACTCAGACACATATGATCCAAACAACACATCCAACTTTGGAGGGGGACGCAACGCTGTAACCCCTAACAACGCAGCAAGCCTAAAGTTACTGCGGAAGCGCGACTTCCCCTGAAAAAACTTACAAAACAATCGTGATTGATCCACAGGCGACATATCATCCCAACCCTGCCGCACAGAGCCCTCCCGCTCCCGCCCAAGCAACACATCCTCCACCACAACCTCACCGCCTACGACCTCACCACCCTCCTCACTCCCTCCATCCCCCTCAGCAGCCCCCACAGCCATGCCACCGAGCCTCTGCATACTCAGCAACAGCTGCTTACGTCTCGCCTCATGCATGGGGCAATCCCATAAGAAGTGCGCAAGGGACTCATTGACATCATCATGACAACAGAAGCAGCGAGGGGACATGCCACTGACCAACTTACTGCGGTACAACCGAAGGCGGTTGTTGCAGCTGAGCAACCTTCTCCGAAGCAGATTATAATGCGCATCATCAAGGGCTACCCATCTTGGGAACTCCTTAGTTCCAAAGACTTGTCTTAGGATGACTCGCAGGCCATCAGTAAGATCGCTGCCTGCCTCTCGCTTGTCCCACATCAGTTGCTGCACCATCTTGACGTCCTGCTGAAGGGCCCACTTGTCCACAGTCGAACTCCAACCCTCGAGGTCCTTCTCTGAGCTATTTAGGAGCTCCTGAAGCCCTTGTTGTAGATCCATTGAGACCCTGATAGCGCCTTCGGCCTCCGCAGTCCAGTCGGATTTGACTTGAGATGCGATGACAGGAAATCGCTCCTCCGGTAGAACACGCAGCCGTCCATAGAACTTCAGTTGCGCCGCCCGCCGCAAACGCTCCGCACTCAAAGAGCGCGCCAGAAAGAGTGTAATCCACTTGCTTGTCTTAGGGCTGATGCCGAGAATCATCCTCATGGGGCGCAGCATTGCTGCCTCCAGCTTGGTGAGCTGCGATACGGGGGCACGCCAGACATCGAAGGCGTACTTCAGCTTGGCCCCCACAAGTTGATTCCAACACATGAGACGATACCTAGCTTGTATCTCATCTGCACACCACAAAGAGTACCAACCTGCGGTGGCGACTTCAGTGACACGCGTAGCCCGCAGGGCCTGCTCCTTCCACTTCAGGTCGTCGGTGATAACCACTCCCAGGTACTTGTACTGACTGGTGACACAAAGCTTCTGGCCGCGAAACCACACCACGGGCTCACCTCGCTCCCTGATACTTGGTCGTTTCGCACAAATCGAGAATGTGTAAATTTTTCCAATTATTAATAGACAGTTCGGTCCGGTATTATTCAGTATAGGCATTAGTGATGATTGGTATAGACAATAAAGGATATGACTGGAAGTGTCATATTTGATTTTTGATTATTAAAGGGTAATCAGTTCTCGCATTCTTGGGAACATAGGAAGTATCTGCTGTTGTTAGGTGACCGGGGTTATGAGCTTTTTTGCGTTCGAGAGTGGTCAGAAGGACCAATCCGCTTTCGGGGGGGTCTACGACGACGCTACAGGTGCAGCAGGAGCACCAATTCTCTGGTAAGGACGGCACGACGAAGTGGCGTGATGCTCTTCACGAGATCCGTGTTTATTTGGCCGGAAAGAACAGGGAGTGTGTCGAATTCTACGTGGACAAGAAGAAAACCTTTGCGATGGAGGCTGCTGCAACCGCTGCTAAGCGGGCTGCTTCCAAGAAGCAGTGTGGGAAATCACCGAAGCAAGAACCAGCGGATGATGAAGACGGGAACAGCAAGACTGTGGGCGATCTATCTACGGTGGAAAAGCAAAGTCTGCTGAGGGCAAGGCAGGAGGTGTTCTCCTTCTTGTATCTCTGTCTGTCGGGGGTGGCCAAGACGTTGGCACGACCCTATGCTGAGGCTCGCCCTATGGATCCAGCTCGTCTGGTGCAGGCACTCAATGATCGTTATGGAAGTGACGTTCATGATCTGTTGGCTGATCACGCTAGTGTGGTGCAGTTTGCATTCAAGAAGGGGGACGATATGCCGGGGGCAGTTGACTCAGTTCCTCCTCGCTATCGAGCGGATCAAGAACGGGGGGCACGCTGGACCGGACGACCTGACGCAGATTGTCATTCTGCTCAAGGCTCTGAAGGCGTTCCCTCAGTGGCAGCCCTTCATAAGAGATATGAAGAAGTTGGCTCCAAATCTAAGCTTACGATGACGGCTTTTCAGCAGGCGTTTGCTGAAGAGAACCGTCACTTGGAAACGTCCGGGAGCTCCAATCGAACTGGACCTGGTGAGGATCAGCGGCAACAGCTGTTGGTCAGTTATAACGAGATGTTCACTAAGGAGCAGAAGGACAAGATTACTGCAGCGGTTCGGAAGGCGGCTGGTGGTGGTGGCCCTAAGGGGAACGAACCAGGCGCTAAGGGCGAGAAGAGCAGTTGCTTTGCGTGCAAGAAGGGACCTCATAAGTTCTTCGAGTGTAGGAGCCAGTGTAATTACAAGGATCAGGCTTCGCACAACGCTCACCTGGGGAGGGACTGCCTAGAGTTCAAGGAGAGGTTTGCTGGCTTGCTGAAGAAGGTCCAGAAGGAGCGCGTCACGCCATTTCCGGGGGCTAAAAGGGGCAAGAAAAAGTGGAATAAGAACAAGGGGGCCCAGACGGGGACCCTTTCGTTTATGATTGGGGAGACGGGTAAGCCCGTTATTACCTCTTTCAACCCTTTCAGCAAGGGTCAGCTGTTAATGCTTTCGTCTTCATCGCAACCAGCGGATATGACCAAGGAGAGGGCGAGGCATATCTTGGCCCAACCGGAGATGCGGTTTATTGCGGACCCGGGGGTCGTTGGGGCGCGTTATCAGCAGTGCGCTGTGCTTCTTTCGCGTACGGGGGTTCGTTGCCAGGTGAGGCAGCGATGTCCCATCTTCCTGGAGGCGGCTCATTGATACGTCTGCACAAGGCATGCGAATGTTTACCGTGGGGATTTGGCGCTGAGGGCCCACTCGGCAGTACTTGGCTGAGGCTGCGGGGCAGGAGACGGGGCGTGATGTCTTGAGAAGGGCTATCGACGCGTCTGGGCAGCGTGAGGAAGAGAAGAAGGTTGCGTGGGATGAAGGGAAAAGTGTCTTGGAGAAGCTTGTCGCGGACGGGTGGACTGTTACGGCGATACCTCCTCGTGGGGGAGCTACACGACTTGGGACGGTTGCGTCTCGGGGCGTGGTGGGTGCGGCTTCTTCGTCTTCGTCTTCGTCTTCGCAGTTGAGCTTGGGACGGGCGTCATCGGGCGAGCGACCTGAACCGGTGGTACCACGGATCGCGAGGCCTGTCATGACAGGGGAAGAGAAATTGAGGGCGTTACAGGCGTTTCGTGGGGACGACAACGAGGAAGAGGAGGCCCGGAGTCAGAATTATAACGTGTGGAACGGGGAGCATTGGGTGTCGGTCCGGCGTATTACCACCATGGTTTGTGGTGATCGGCCGGGAGATGCGTACTACCTGTACAACGAGGACCCGGTAAGTTATTACGTGGGGATATTATAATGAACAGAGAGCCTCCGGAGACGCATTGGGTACCGGCATCGGCTGAGCGTCGGGATCGGGGGGCCTCGAGGATCGTCATCGCGGGGGCGGACGTGCATGTGGGATTGAACCACTGCAGCGTTTATGAGGCGTTCTACTGGAGCCGCTACCTCCTTTTCGATTTCCTTGAGGAACAATGGTACAGCGAGTTTGGTCGCTGTGGACCCTGTACTACGGCGCTACGCACGGGGGGTCGACCTGGGATTATTTGTGACACCTGTCGTAAGGTGTGCGAGAATGTCTTTCCGTGTGGGCGATGTGGGGTCATCCTCTACTGTTCCTTGGCGTGCTCGGATTTGGGGAAGGGCCAGCATCAGGCCTACTGTACTTATGTCGACTCTCATCCGGATATTTTGGACGTCTTTGTCCAGTTTCCGGATAGGGGGTTGGGATTGGATATGAACGCTCATGTTGGGGCGGATGCATTGTGGCTAAACTTGATTCGCTTTCGACGTGGGGAAGTAGCTCCTTTGCCGGTATCGGGGGCGGGTCCGGCCGACACCGATGACAGCGGAGAAGATGGATATCGTGGACCTGAAGGCGGTGATGGTGATGAAAATGATGATATTGGTGGTGGAGACGACCTGGGCGGCTTGGAGGGTGCTGGCGAGGGACCGAGGCGGACGGATTCGACTGCTTCTACGGTGGTGCTGGCGCCTCTGGACACGTCTGAGGTGAGGTCGTCTAGTGTCGATGTGGAGCATGGGGAAGGGTACCCTGATGCGGCGGTTGCTGACGATTCGTTGTGGCAGCCGTTGATCCTGCGCGACACGGTGTTTCCGTGGATGGAGATGGAGAACCACCTGGGGCAGTATGGCATTGGTCATGATGGCAAGGTGGAGCCGCCATGCCAGCTCTTGGATGACCTGCTAGCTTTCCTTAACAGGCAGAAGCTCATCAACGTCCTGCGGGCGCCGAGACCGGGGGCAAGGGTTTGGGGATTGCCGGGGCCGTGGAATTATTGGAGTGCTATGCTGCAATAATAATTATCATCGCTTGATGGTTTGTGGAGCTCCGGCTGGATGTGTTCCGAGTTTTGTACCTCCACTCCTATTTAGGGTTCACAATGGACCACGAGGGCATACCCTGCCGAGACCTTTGCCGACCCTGGTGCCCCTGCGAACACAGTTGTCATCGGTGGGAAATGACGAGGGTGCAAGTGTAGTGAGACCTTCACCGGCCGCCCCTCACGATCTCTACTGCTGAAAACCCGTCCTCAGTTATGAGCGGGGCTGGCTCATCCTCAGTTATGAGTGGGCCTAGCTATGGCGTGGAAGGAGGGAACAAAAATTTTTTTTTCACTAGTTCCATAATTCGGTGAATTTCGCGACAAGTGCACAAGGTGCCGCAACCGGTGGACACTTTTTTTGCCGCAATTTGTGGCAAAAGACTTAGCGGATTTTTTTTCTCTTACCATCCCCACGGACACAAAAACAAGAATGTCTGGAGAAACGGCCCCCTGCCACACACCAATATCTGCACAAAGACCCCCCCGTTCTGTGACTACACAGGCGCAAGAAAGCAAAAGCAAAAAAAAAGTCAGGATTTTTAATGACGATCATCAGTACACAATCTATTCGCACTCTTCGCAGTCCTCACAGAATCTCTCGCCATCCCGATAGACCCAGTGAGGTTTGACGGGGCCTGTCACACCTTTCTCGAGCAGATCCATCCAGGAAATAGACCCACTGTCGTAAGTGTCTTGCTTCATATAGGCATCCCCTAACAAGTTGAGCATATACACCGACACTATTTGCTTCAGCATGGCCTCGATTTCGGCGCGGCTCTGCACGCAGAATAGCTCGCCTTTCAGGGGTAGCCACGCAGACATATTCAAGCTGCCACAATTCTCGCATTCACTGTTGACGTCGTTGCTCTGCAGGCAGAGTCGGATCTTGGTTTTGTCACTGCCGAGGCTGCGGTGCCAGTAAAATTCCAAAGACGTCGCAATGCGTTCATCCAGGTTGTAGCGTTTGCCTGCGTGGAGGTTCAGGCAGCCCCCCAGATCATAATCAACCTCATGTTCGTGATACTGGTTGGGGGTAGCGCCGTGGAGGTTGAATTTGGTGTAACCTCTCTTGAGGGCGATCTCTTCGATTGCGTCGGCCACCGGCCCGCGCACACTGGCCAGGTGTTCTTCCTGCGCTTCGGTCGCCAACGGGAGGAGACATTTGCGGAGGCTGCGACAGGTCGTGCCCAGCACGGCCACGGACGGCGGAGACCACGGGGACAGGTGTCGCAGCAGTTCCTCTGGCAGTGCCGTCAACTGCGCCACCAACGAACCCGTATGTCCTAGCTTGGGCTTTTTCTTCACGGGAACAGCTCTCATGGGCTAGCTAGTGTTCAAACACCGGAACAAACAAACAAAAAGAAAACGGGATACAGTGATGGGAAGAAGATTTAGGTTGGACAAAGGACAGTTCTTTTTGAAAACAGGAATGCCTGTCTCACTCCCATTCTCCAAGTTTGTGCACACTGCATGATACACGCAGAAACGACACACGACGGTACACACACAAATGCATAGACCGATACACACAATTGCACAGAATGATACACACAGAACATACGAACACACACAATCGCACAGATCGATACACACAGAACACACACGAATACACAGAACACACACGCAAATACACAAACGACACGTGCGAAAATACACACACACGAATACACGGAACATACAAACACACAATCGCACAGAATGATACACACAGAACATACAAACACACACAATCGCACAGAATGATACACGCAGAACATACAAACACACACACGAATACACAAAACACACACGACACGTGCGAACATACACACACAAACACACACACACACACACACACACGAATACACAGAACACACACGCAAATACACAAACGACACGTGCGAACATACACACACACGAATACACAGAACATACAAACACACACAATCGCACAGATCGATACACACAGAACATACAAACACACACATGAATACACAAAACACACACGACACGTGCGAACATACACACACAAACACACACACACACACACGAATACACAGAACACACACGCAAATACACAAACGACACGTGCGAACATACACACACACGAATACACATAACATACAAACACACACAATCGCACAGAATGATATACGAAACACACACAGACCAATACACAGAACATACAAACACACACAATTGCACAGAATGATACACACAGAACATACAAACACACACAATCGCACAGAATGATACACGCATAACATACAAACACACACACGAATACACAAAACACACACGACACGTGCGAACATACACACACAAACACACACACACACACGAATACACAGAACACACACGCAAATACACAAACGACACGTGCGAACATACACACACACACGAATACACAGAACATACAAACACACACAATCGCACAGAATGATATACGAAACACACACAGACGAATACACAGAACATACAAACACACACAATTGCACAGAATGATACACACAGAACATACAAACACACACAATTGCACAGAATGATACACACAGAACATGCAAACACACACACGAATACATAGATTGACACGTACGAACATACAAACACACACACACACATAGTCGCTTTCTGTTTTTTGTATTGTAACAAAAACCCGCGCATTATGTCGGCCCTCCTCCCCGCCCAACGCAGCCCATTGGGAATTCACAATGTTGAGCCCATTTGGGAATTCACAATGTTGAGCCCATTGAGAATTCACAATGTTGAGCCCATTGGGAATTCACAATGTTGAGCCCATTGGGAATTCACAATGTTGAGCCCATTGGGAATTCACAATGTTGAGCCCATTGGGGATGCTCAATGGGTTTTGGCATGTGGCCCCCCTACCGTGTGTGGATTTTGGTGTGAATGTGAATTTGTGTGTAATGCGTCGCTGTGTGTATCGTCGTGTGATGTCGTGTGTGAAATTTTGCATGTGTGATTTTTTGTCGTACATGTTTGTGCGTGTCAATTTTTGTGTGTGAAATCTTGTCAGTCGTACATGTGTGTAATGTGTCGTGTGCGTGTGTGAAATTCTTTTGTCGTACATGTGTGTGTCTGTGAATTTTTGTAATGTGTCGTGTGTGTACCGTCGTGTGATGTCGTGTGTGAAATTTTGCATGTGTGATTTTTGTCGTACATGTTTGTGCGTGTGAATTTTTGTGTGTGATTTTGTCGTACATGTATGTGTATCGTCGCGTGTAATGTGTCGTGTGTATAAGTGATTTTTGTCGTACATGTTTGTGTGTGTGTCTGAAATTTTGTGTGTAATGTGTCGTGTATCGTCGTGTGAGTTTGCGATGAATATAGGAGTAAATTTGCGCGTGTGAATTTTGTCGTACATGTGTGTGTGTGTGTGAAAGGTTTGTGTTTGTATATGCAAACGTTGTCTGTGAGAGGTCTGTGTTTTTTCCGTGCGTGTGGTTTTTTTTCCTATAATCTGTTTTTTTTTGTGCACTCTGCGTCGGCTTATTTTCATGTCGGCAGTCGTTCGCCCAGCCCTTTTCTGCTTGAAATGTAAGCCCCGCGTTGGTAGATTTGGAGAGAGAACCCGTCGTGCTTGTTTTGGCCCTTGATCCACCCTACTTTCTTTTTTCATGCTACACACGCCAACGACATTTCTTTTTAATTTTTTTTAAACAAAGAAAACCGATTTACCTCTCTTCCTTTTCCTCATACCTCTTTTCGCGCGCCGTTTCACACACATTCTTGTGGCATCCCCTTCTGGAAATGTTCTTTGCTCAAGGCACTATTCTGCGCAAAATAGCGGCAGCTGACAGAAGTACCAAAGCGCCAGGCACTGAGGTCCTGATCAAACTGGGTTGCCTCCATGAACATACCGTTCGCGCGAGTAATCGTGCCAGTCCACCAAGTAGACAGCGGTTGGTTAAAGGCGGCGGCGAACGCGAACATGGCGGTCGTATCCTTGCTCTGCTTGTTGCATGGTCCAGCCCGCCAGCGCCAGGGTCGAGGTGACAGTCACCAAACCACTGCTCGCATAAACGTGCCGGCACGGCAGTGGAGGTGTTGGGCAGCTCTCGTCGGGCCCGCCGTCACCCCAGTTCACGAAACCCTGAGATGACGGCACCACAATGGCGGGCAGTGTTAGGGCCTGCCCCTGCTCGACGGACCAACGGGACACGAAGAGCTCGTGTGCGCTCTGCCGCTCTAGCAAGAGCTTGACCTCGGCCGACCCGAGCGTAGCCTTGGCAGCGGCAGAGTGCAGGGTCGCCAGCACGGCTGACAGTAGCATTCTTTTTGGGCGTGGTCCTTCTCTCTTTAATTTTTTTGTTCTTGCACGGCCTCTGGATGCCGGGGGGGGGGGGGATGGGGACATTTTGCGGCGTGCATGCCGGGGGGGAGCCAACGGCTTGGGGAGGGGGGGGGGGTTTTTCCATCGTAGCCAAGAACCAAAAAAAAGGATTCATCCCTCCCCCAAAGTTTCTCTCGGAGCAAGCGGTAGAGGGGGGATTGGAGGGGGGAGGCCGAGAGAGGGGGGGGGGAGGGGTTTGTTGGTGGGCGCACGGAAAAGTGGAGGGGGGCCAGAGTTTCTGACCCCTTGGTCGGTTGTTGTTGTGCAGAGGCCGCCAAGAAAAGGGGATCATGTCACGCCTGTGTACGAATCTCCCCGCCAACAGCCATTGGACCATAACCTACAAGGAGCGCGAGTTTCTCCAAAGCGTTAGTACACTGTGCGAAGACTCGCCTGGCAAGTTCCTGCGGCTGCGCAATCACAAGACCTTGCGCGAGGGCGCGCGGGCCGATGTCCTCAGCGTCGAACAGCCCATCCCCGGGGGCGACTTCGCGCAGGTGTCGTGCAAGAACTTCGTGGGCGCCTCGACGTCCCGCAGCAAGAGCAAGGACTGCGTGGTGCACCCGTCGTTGCTGGCGCGGTCGCCCACGGCGAACGTGCTGGTAACCGAAGGCCTGTCGCTGCAGGAGTACGGGCTGGCGTCGACCCAGCTGACCTCGAAGCGGGGCAGGGCCTCCCGCGTGGTGCTGCGCGCGACCCTGCAGAGCCACTTCGTGTCGTGGTCGGAACGCGAGCCCGTGCTGCCCGAACGAACGACCGAGTTCACCAAGGGCTCGGCGGAGGGCGCGTCGCTGCTGGCGGACCACCTGCACACCATGGCGCTGCTGCGGCTGTGCCTGGCGCGCTACTCGGTGTGCCGCCAGGTTGTCAAGAACACGTTTGTGGTGAACCTGGCGGACAAGGCCGAAGAACCTTGGGCGAGAAATCAGCAAGGCCGCTGATGGCGTGGCTGGAACACTGCGTACGCGCCGGCCTGGTGAGCACAAGCGTCCCGGCGCTGGTGCAAGGTTTGTTGACTAGCTCGCACAAGTCCCGCATGGGCGCCAAGTCCGACAACCGCCTGTACGTGGCGGTGGACCCCAAGTCCGAGGGCACGAACAAGAGCTTGCCGCGCTCGCTCAACTTTTTCCCGACGGGTTTCTACGTGCTGAACACCGTGTACCTGGCTACCGACGGCGAAATGACGTTCGTCGACTGGCTGCAGCGCGAGGCCAGGAGCGAGGGCCAGCTTTGTCTGGTGCTGGAGTCGGTGCTTTCGCTAGTTTCGCGCCTGTGCGACGCCCTGGCCGTGTTTGACCCCAACGAGAAGTACTTCTTCGATCAGGGCGGGAGGCAGTCCCCCCTCCGCAAGCCGGAGACCATGAACAGCCTGAACGGTTGCATCATGTGTACGTTCGTCAGCGCGCACAACCTCGTGCTGGTGTTCGCGGTAGACGCGCACCGGCTGGTCTGCGAAAGGATGCACACCGCCGGGCGGCACAAGTGCACACAGAAGTCCTGTGACGTCGGCGACGGGTACCCGCTGGCGCTGCTGGACACGGAAAAAATGTTCATCGGCCCGCTGCCGCCGGCAGAAGCGAAGAAACGCCTGCACCTCATGGAGAACAACCGGGTGGTCAAGGGCGCGCAGTACTTTAGCAGGAAGGGCAGCGACGACTGCTCGCCCGAAGTGTTAGAGAAGCTCAGGGGCGCCCTGCAGGCGGACCCGCTGAGGGAGCTCCCGGGCACGCAAAAGATGTTTACGAAGCTGCGGGACTCGGTGGATAAGCGCCTGCGCGCTGGTGAACAGAAGCAGGCCGGCAGCCAGAAGAAGCAGCCAGACAATGATGAGCCGGGCCCGCCGGCGGCGCTGTACCCCCAAGCGGACTTCCGGGTCGGGGAGCTCTGCAAGCGCTACGCCTGCCTGGCGGGGCCCTCGCACGGCGGGCACGGCCTTTCGCCACACTTCCGGTCCGTGCAGCTGCTACTGTTTGCGTCGTCGTGCTACACGCTGGAGGAGCCCTTCTCGGCGCTCCGGCGGCTGCTGGTTAACAGGCTGTCCAGGTGGCTGGAGGGCTGCGCCCTGGGGGTCTTGTTGTACCTAGAAGAGGACGAGGTGTGCAGTCTGCACGGGCTGACAACGGGGGAGATCTGCTCGGCCAGCCCCTCGGCATTGGTCATGCTAGAAGAACAGTGTACTGTCGCACACGGCGGCTGGGCGCCGGACCGCCGCCAGCACCCGGTGCTGAGGCTGCTGGATGTCGTGGCCGAGCACCCTCTGTGGGGCGACGTGGACCGCCAAACGAGTGATCAGTGGGCGGGGGCCTGCGTCGAGCTGTACCGCCGCAGGCTCAAGCCGGTCCATGACCTGTTGCAGGAACCCGGACAAACGCAGATCGAGAGGGCCCTCACGTACTTACAAAACATCTGCGCCAGGGCCGGCCGGCCCGTGACTATAGCGCCGATGCAGAAGCTGAGCCAGGAGCTCCTGGGCCTCGTCGGTGAAAAGCTGCGGCTCGGCGTGCCGGGGACCGTACACGCCGGGGGCGATTTCCTGTACGTGCCTGCGCCGGACTATGCGGCCCCCCACTACGAAGGTTGCGCGTTTGAAGCGCCCAAGAACAGGCTGCACGGCCTGGCGGCGCACTGGAACTCGGCGTGCGTGGACGAGCTGGCGGGGCTGTCTACGCCGTCGTCCGCGCCCTTGCCCACGGCCTTCCTGAGCCTCAAGCGGGAATTCAGGGGGCAGGAGACCGCGCCCGGACCGCGCCCGGGGGGGAGGCCACGATTGGCCTGTACGTAGAGGGCGACTGGGTGTGCCAGCTCCCGCCCCGCGCCGCTGCGGGCCCCGCCGCCTTTCCAGGACGAGGACGATTTGTCCGAATCTTTGCTGTCATCAGAGTCGGACCAGGTGCCGGTTGCTACTCTTATTCCCCCGCCAGGCTAGCCACATTGTTTTTTTTTGGTTAAAATTTTTTGTGCTAACAGGAACGACTTTGAAAAAACACAAACATGCGCTAGCTTTCTTTTTACTCAAATTTTAATACTCGGCCTGCCTCTCTCTTCTCGTCCCCTTCTCAAAGGAAGCGAGGCAGTCATTCCAGGGGTCCAGCGTAAAAAGCTCGTCACTAGGCTGGCTGGCACAGTCTTCGAAAGCGTTAGCTGTCTTCTTCTTGGTAGTCTTTTTTCTAGCTACGAACCAGGCCAGGAGGCACAGAGCAAGTAAAAGGCACACGCCCAGAATCTCCAGGCCGAGCCGCCGCCGCGGCCGCGCCTGTGCCGCCTGTTGTAGCAATTGGCTGGCGTCGCGCGCCAGGAACACCCTGCGACGGGCGCTGGCGGCGGCGTTCGTCGCCAGCATCCGTCGCCGGCGGGGTAGTTGCAACGCAAGGTCTACGCGCAGCACTAGCCAGAGCGTAGAGTTCGGCCACTGCCAGCTGATGTTAACAAAGGGATCGTCCAAACAAAAGCGCGTGCAGGCAACGGACGGTTGCGTGTCGTTGACCCAGCCGGCCGCCGAGGCCAGCAGAACGGCGGGGTCGCCGGCATTCTCCTCCCAGACCTGCAGCCAGAACTGCGCGGGCGTGAGTTGATAAGCGCTCTCGGAACGTGCCAGCCAACAGGTACGCCCGAACAGGTTATTCGGGCCTAGTGCTAGGGTCTGGGGCAGCTGGGCTGGCGCACAGCCAGAAACATTGCCACCAGCAAGCGAGAGAGACAAGTTAGCCTCGTTCAGCCAGACCAGCGAACACCAGTTCTGGGGTTGGAAGGCGAATTCCACGTTGGCCGTACCGCTCTCGGTGCTGTTCTGGTTATCGTAACCCAGCAAATAGCGCAGGGTCGAGGCCCCGCCCGCACAGGCCAGGAGCCTGGCGCGGCTGGTCCAGCGCTGAGTGCAACTGGCGACGTCGGGCCGGCACAGCCCTGCGGTCGCTAGATCTCCCCTGCCCCAGAAGAGCCCATCGCCCGGCGCTGGATCCAGCGGCCAGGGCCAGAGAGAAGTGTGGAAGCCGGTGAGAAATTCTATCGTGCTCCAGATCTCGTTGCTTGCAATGTCTACCCCCCAAGATGTAATTAAGGCATCGGCCCCGGTTGCGGTGTAGTTGAGGGCCGAGAACGGTATGTCAATGGTGAGGGAAGCCTCGTTGGTTCAGCTCGAACGTAGCAGCAGCACAAGCGCACCACAGTCCCTACAACTGCAAGTCAGGCCTACCGTTGCTTGCCAGACAGTGCCGAAAAAACAACCGGTCGGTTCCGAGCTTTGGATAGCTACGGTACTGTTGTTGGTGCAATTAGTTGGTTGCACCAGAACTGCGTTCAGCGTACCCCAGGGCTGGGGCACCGACACTAAGAGCCGCAGGGAGACGAAGGGGGCTGCTATCCGCACGCTCGTACTCTCCAGCCATGGCGAGGGCCAGGCCGCGTTCGGCAGGGTTTCGTCGGCGGGCCCCGGCACTGGGCCGCACTGGCTGCTGTTGTAACAGTCAACGGACGCTGTGCAAACAGCCGGGATTGCGGACGGGGACACCAAAATTGAAGTGGACACCGGAAGTGACACCGTAGGCGAGGTGGACACAGGAGGAGGGGAGGTGGACACCGAAGTCGAAGTGGACACAGGAGGAGGGGAGGTGGACACAGGAGGAGGGGAGGTGGACACCGAAATTGAAGTGGACACCGAAGTCGAAGTGGACACAGAAGGAGGGGAGGTGGACACCGAAGTCGAAGTGGACACAGGAGGAGGGGAGGTGGACACAGGAGGAGGGGAGGTGGACACCGAAATTGAAGTGGACACCGAAGTCGAAGTGGACACAGGAGGAGGGGAGGTGGACACCGAAATTGAAGTGGACACCGAAAGTGAAGTGGACCTCGAAGGCGAGGTGGACACCGAAATTGAAGTGGACCTCGAAGGCGAGGTGGACACCGAAAGTGAAGTTGACACCGAAAGTGAGGTGGACACCGAAGGAGAGGTGGACACCGAAAGTGAAGTTGACACCGAAGGAGAAATGGACACAGGAGGCGAGGTGGACACCGAAGGAGAAATGGACACAGGAGGCGAGGTGGACACTGAAGGTGAGGCCCGCGCCGTAGGCGTAGCCGGCGGGGATGCAGACCAAGTAGTTTGCAGGGGAGCGGGCGATGCCTTGGGTTTGTAAAGTTGGCTACTCTGGTATCGTAAACGTACCGCGCATGCAAACGTGCACGGACAGAAGGCGCACACCCGTGTTGCTAGTAACCAGAGCGCAAAGGAGATTCTCCAGAACCAAGTAAAGCGTAGCTTAGACATTACCAAGCCCTTTGCGTGTAAAGCATAACACCAGGAACGAGTGTTTGGGAGGGTGGAGGAGAAAGGGTTTTGTGTCGGATTCCCAAGAAAAAGAAAGTGACCGAGAAAAGATAATCAAGAAATAGCAGGCAACGCTTGAGAGGCTAAGATTGCTCCCACCCCTGACTACAATTTGTTTGCCTTTAATCTTTTTGGTCTCATTGTTCTTTACTGTGCACAAAGACAGATTTTGGTTGTCGGTTTCGGTAACATTCTTTACCGTTTGTGCTCTCCTAGAGCCCTCCCGCGCAAACAACTTCTTTTTTTCACCAACCTTCCTCCCCTCCACCCCCCCCCTCTCACTCCCTCCCTTTGTCTTGCTCCGCTGCTAAAGCTTTGTGCGAGAGAGCCAAAGGGAATAGCAACCACCCCCCTTTACCGCCACCTCGTACATCTGGTCCTGGCAAGGCCGGGGGAGGAAGGAAAGCGAAAGAGTGGGCATCCTTGGCCAACCACTCCGCCGCCGCTCCACGAAAGATTTTCTTCCCCTTCTTTTGTCTCGCTTGTGCAGATTTCACAGCAAGGTGTTTGTTTCATCGTCGGAGTCTTCATCGAGGGTATCGGCAGTGATAAAGCTCTGCAAGTTCCGGAAGCTAATAGGGGCAGGGTAGTCCGGCTGCGTGTGTCTGGTGCCTTGCGCAACTGTCGGCCGCTCCTCTCGTTGTAACCACAGAAAGAAAGCAGCCTCCGATAGAGCGGCTAGCGCAAGGCACCATAAAAGCCGTTCGGTATACCAGACAAAACCAGTAACACAAGAGCTTGCAAGCATAACGATGGACAGCCAGCCCCGGCCGCGGAACAGACAGGCCAGCAGAAGCAACCAGGCCACTTCCGCCAAGGTTGTCCAGGGCACCTCCGCGGCTACGCCGCAAATGCCCAGCAGGCAGTACAGGCTGTACCACACTATTCGCTGTAGCCTTGGCGCTTGGCACCGCAACACAAGGAGGCCCGCGTAAGGCTGTGCAGTCAGGAGCGAGGCCCTGTCTAGACGTCTCTGCCAAGGAAAGCCGGCGGTCAAATGCTGGGGTCCATCAGCGCCGCCGGTGCCGAACGAATGCTACGGGAATTACGCGCGCTCAAGCGCGGGGCGCAGGGCGACGACGTGGCGGACGCGGGCGGGCTGGCCCTGAGGCATCTGGGCTTGTTGCTGGACCGCGACGAGAAACGTCTGACGATCCACACGTACGCGGGCAGGCTGTCGGCGCCCGTGTTGCACGTCAATAAGGGTGTCGTGCCGCTGCCGGCCGACGTGCGCCGCATCTGGGCCGGCTGGCGGCTGCGAGAATTGCGCCTGCCGCACAATCGACGATCCAGTTACCTCGTGAGCAACCAGCTCCCGCCGGCACCCGCTGACTGGCTGGCCGTGTGGCGCGCTCTGCGCGACCAGGGCTGCCTGGTGTGGCTCAGCATCCAAGAGTCGGCGGTGCAGGTAGGCTGCGAGAGCCTGAGCAAGTTCGCGGCCCGCGCCCGACACCTGAGCTTTTCTTCGGCGCTGACGCTGTTCCACGAGCACGTGACGGGCCCGCGCCTCGTGTACGCCGGTAGGCATGCAGTCGCAGTCCATCGGACAACGCCAGCCCGGGCGCTTGTTGTCCAGCTCGGCCAAGGAGCTGCTGCGCGGCGACCGCCCGCTGCTCGAGGCGCCCGTCGCGGCGTCTACGCTCGGGGTGTAGCCGCTGGGGCTCAACGTGCCGGTGGCGTACCGGGCGTGGTCGCACAACCAGGACGACGGCACGGTCTGGAGCCAGGGCGCGGCCGACCGGGGGTTGTTTGCGTTCCTGGACAGCAGGGCGCACTACGACCGCATGCACTTCGCACAAATGCCGGCCGCGCCGCCGGCAGTTCCGCCGATGGATGCCACCAGCGGCTGGAACAGAGTGCTGGCCCGCACGCGCGCCGCGCTCGCGGCCGATAGCCACAAGCTCGCCAAGGCCCGCGGCTGCCGCTCGCTGGAGGGCTACCTGCTGGGCAAACGCCGCGAGGACGCGTGGACCGTGCCGCTCGGGCGCACGGTGTTGCCAGGGGACGTGCTGTTGCGCGCGCTGTCGTCGGCCGAGCCGGACGGCAGCGACGAGTCCTGCGTGCGGCGCACGGTGGCGCAGACCCGCGGGGTCGTGTCGCAGAACTGCCTATCGGTCGATCGTCACGTGTGGCTGGACACGGACCCCGCGCAAACGCCGCGAGACTGCGGCAGCGCGCCGGTGTACGCGCGCATGGTGATGACGAGGCTGCTGCTTTTCCAGTACGGCGACAAGATCACCAACTCGTCGGGCCAGAAATGCACGCTTTGCGTGTTCGTGCCCGACCACGCACTGCCCTACCTGCCGACCGGCGAGCGCCCGGCCGTGCTGCTCGGGCCCTCACAGATGTTCCGCAAGACCATCAACGACTGCGTCACCACGCTGCAGACGAGGCTCATAGCCCAGTACGGCCGGCAGCTGACGCACGAAACTACTGGCGGGCCCGCCAGCTACGTGTGGCCCTGGAACCAGGAGCTGCTGGCCTACACGCGGCTGTACGCCCTGCAACAACAGAAGTGCCGCCTCTGGCGCCCGGACTTCTGGTGGGTGCTGGAGGCGCACTGCTGCCCTATTGCAGTCAAGCTGTGGCGCAGCTGCCTGGAACACTGGCTCCGCCGGGCGTCCGCGCCGACGTCCGGGCCGGCCCTGGCGGCGCTCAGCAAGGTCCTGCGCCTGGCGCTGCAGGCCTACGACGTCGGCGCGGTGCCGGCGCGGGGCTGCGCCCAACGCATCCAACCACACTTCCACGCGGGCGACGGCTCGTGCCGTGACGCCATTTGCGTGAGCGAGCTCGCACAGTGGGCCCACGCAGAGGAGAGCTGGCTCCTGGCGCAGGGCCGCCGCGCCAAGATAATTCTAGGCCCGCCCGCGGGCGGGGCCCGCCGGGCGCTGGAGCTGGCCCTGGACGGGAAGGCGTTAGGCACGGGTTGGCGCGGGCTGCTGCTGCCCAACAGTGCCTGGGCGCCCGCCGCAGAACGCGCGGCTGCTGGCACGGCCAGCAACCTCGAGGCCACGTGGGACAGCGCACAGACGTGCGCCGCACCGTCAGCAGGCGAAACGGCCACGCCGGGCCTGCTGCAGGAGCTGCACTTGCGTGCGTCGGCCAGGATGTACAGCCCCGTCACCATGGACCTGGACCCGCCCGCCAACCCCACGCTGTTCGGCTTCCAGTACTACATGCGCCAGGACAAGACCAGCGAGGTGCAGTTCAAGGTCAGGCACCAGGGCCCGATGGACCCGCTGACGCACCAGGGCACCAAGTCCGCGCGGGTGGACGGCGCGTCCAAGTTCGATTCCATGTGCCTGAACGCCGCGGTGCAGTCGGGGTCTACCGCGCTGCTGGAGCAGGTGCTGCAGAGCGCCGACTCGCGCCTCGACGTGGTCTGCCAGCAGTGCGGCCGGCTCGGGATAGACGGTGCCGACGGTGCGGCCGTGTGCCTCACTAGGTCCTGCTCCCGGGCCTTTGCGAGCGGCTCGCACCCGGGGCTCGTGCGCCTGCACACGACGTTCGTACTGCTCAAGGCCCTGCAGACCCTGGACGCTTCGGGGCTCATGTACAAAATCCAAACGAACGCAGAGGAGGAAGAAAAGAAGTAAGCCAACGCAGGCAACACTTTTTTTTAAAAATACAAAACACAGGGGAAGGAAACGTCGTTGAATGACAGAAAAAAAGTACTAGTTTTATTTATGAAACAGCCCGGACATTTGCGCAGAGCGGCTAGCTGTGAAAAAGTGAAGTCGGCTCGAGAGAGAGAAAAAAACAATATGTTTCAGCCCGGCAGACAAATGTTTTTTAATTTTCCTTTTTTTTGGGGTACTATCGTAGACCCCCCCCCGGACGATTTGTCGACATGGCCGTATTCCGCGAAATATTGGGGAGGCAAGGATTTGGCCGCATTTTGCGGGCCGTCACGAAAACTTTTTTTGGGTGATTTCGGCAATCGCCTTGGATAGTCAGAAAAAAATTGGGGGAAGATTGGCGGGCGGGGAAAAATTTTCAATCTGCTGATTTTTTTCCCCGCCCGCCGATTTTCCCCCAGCTTTTTTTCTGACTATCCAAACGCCGAAATTGCACAAAAAATTTTTTTTGAGCTATCTTGGACCCATTTGTCGACAAACAAATTTGCCCGTATTTCGCGAAAGGTTGGGTGCCAAATAATTCGGTAATATTTTGCGAAATATTGGAGTGGCAAGGATTTGGCCGCATTTTGCGGGCCGTCACGAAAACTTTTTTTTTTTAGAGAGCAGGACATTTCGGCAGTCGGATAGTTTTAGAAAAAAAATTAGGGAAGGATTGGCGGGCGGGGAAAAATTTTCAATCTGCTGATTTTTTTCCCCGCCCGCCGATTTTCCCCCAGCTTTTTTTTCTAAAACTATCCAAACGCCGAAATTGCTCAAAAATTTTTTTTTGAGCTATCGTAGACCCGGCACTAGTGTCGACAAATAATTTGCCCGTATTTCGCGGAATGTTTGGTTTGCCAGTATCTTTGGCCGTATTATCGCGGAAACTTTTTTTTTGGGAGACGTGAATTTGCGGGTGGCTCTTTTTGTTCTTCCTACTCTCCCTCCCTTCACCAAAAACAAACTTGTCTTAAATTCTCTCCTCTCTCTTAAATTTTCAGCAGTAAACGAAAAAAATCCCTGGATAGACTTAAAAACGAGACGAAAAAGATGTCAAGAGAAGGAAGAGCGTATCATGTACACAACACAGGCTTCGTCCCCGCCATGGTCGTTGAGCGGCCGGCTATGCCTCGAAGAGAAAGGTTTGCTGCTGGAATAATCTCGCAATCCAAATGGAAATGGAAATGGAAATGTTCGCACTGTCACCGAACAAACATACTGTCTGAAAAGAAATGTAAAGACTGCAAGCGGCTTGACGCGTCCTATTTAGAACTGCCTGACGATACAGATGAGGCCAAGGCTATCAAGAAATGGTACCAAACCCTGCAAGGCAGTCCAGATGACCAGCTTATATCCTGCGTAGTGCCAGCTTCAGTGCAACCAGGCGTACGTTCCAGAAACGTACGAGACACACGTTCCAACAGCGGGACCACAAAACTAGGAGGAACACAGGGCTCGCCCTCGTCCATTTTCTTTACCCTGATTGACTACTACTTCCAGGGCCTCTAGCAAGAACTTACCTTTGTGGACCTGGGGGAATGGGTCGGTTGGTGGGAATCGCAAGCTTGTATCTATTCGTGTGGGGGCAGTGTTGCCTACCGACTGCCAGACGGGCCTACGATGGATTGCATGGTTCAAGCCATGGGGGCGTCTGGGGACTCTGTGCGATTGATGGTCGATGTGTGCAGAGCAATGGATACGGACGATGATGAAGGTGGGGAGACCAAGGCTTCGTCTGGGGGGCCTGTGGGAGACCCACCGGGGGGGCCTACGTCTGTAAGGCGCGAGGGGGGGCCTGGCAGTGGGGGGAATTTGCTCATGATGGATGGTGGTGCTGGTACGAGACCTTACGCGACGCCTAGTCCTTGGGGTGTGGGTCACGTCCCGGAGTGGTGCATGGATTGTGCTGCGACAAATCACCATATTCCAAGCGAACTGGGTTTTGCGACGGGAGTTCGGGCGGGACCTGAGGTATCTGTGATGGGCTTGGGGGGGGGGGGGGGGGGGGGGGTTCAAACCCTTTCAGCCAACGGTGTGGCGTTGTAACACTGCGTCACTGGTTTGTGTGGGGATTCGTTTCTGCTGTTGGACCCGGCATATGTCACTCCGTCGGTGGAGGTGGGGATTGTGTCGACGAGTCAGCTACAGCTGCGTAACTACTCCACGCACTGCCAGGGGGAGGGGTTCTTCGTGTCTGCGAAGCAGTGTACGTGCATCGCTGGTGAGGACAAGCTGCTGGTGGGTACCTTGTCGAAGTCGACGCTTCGATATGTCTTCACGCCCGGTGGACGGCAGGGGGACGTGGGCCAGATTTCTACGCGGACTCAGGGTTCGGCGATGTGGTCGACAAGGCCTACGATGAAGAACAAGCCATGCAAGGTGTCGAGGCCTTTATTCATGAGGTCTTTGGGCACAGGAAGCAACGAGCTATGCGACGATTGATCAAGATCATGAAAGGCAAATGGGAAGTGGTTGATTCGGCGAAGTGCTCGGGCTCTGGGGATGGAGGACGTTGTGTGGTGTGTTGTTTGACACAAACGACGTTCAAACCTACAGGGGCAATTAGCTTACAACTATGGGCAAGACTGGGGAGGGGCTGAGTGGGGATTGCTCAGGCAAGTTCCCACGGCCGGTCTATATGGGGGATACCAGTACTTCCAGCTGTTTGTTGACGACAAATCCCGTTGCAAGTTTCCCTTCCTTCAGCGAACGAAGGAGGCTGCAGTGGGGGTGGCTAACCTTAAGGTGGTCATTGCGTTGTGTGGGACTCACGCTCATCCTACCAAGCAGTTTCGGTCTGATGGAGAGTGGATTTCTACCGTGTGTGCGGACCTGCTACGAGAAAAGGGGATTATACCTCTACGAGGACGCTACGACTCTAATAAGAACGCAGTGGCTGAGACCTGGCTGAAGCAGGTGTTTCGTGTGGCAAGGGCACTTATGGTGGCAAGATGTGCCCCATACCAGTTCTTCGGCTATGCTTTGCTTTATGCGACGTACATTTTGAACGCATTTCCTCATAAGGAGGATGTCTCCAGCTACGAGGAGTTCTATCGTCGGGAGCTACCCCACATTTCAGCGTGGCACATTTTCGGCTGCTTGGCTTACAGGCATGTGGGCACGCGAAAAGACACGCCTCTAACTGCGGAGTTGTGCGTGTATTTGGGCCCGGCCGTGGATACGTCCTCTTACCTGCTCTGGTCGACGATCAAGAAGAAGGTTTTGGAAGATAATCATGTGGACTTTGCGGATCACCTTGCTGGATGGCCAACAATTTACCAAAAAGGTTCACACAGAACGGACCTGGTCACCTCATTTATCACGTCGGATTTGGAGGGGGCCGGAGCGGTTCCTGAGTGGCGTACCTTTTTTGGGGAGTGCCTGGAATTTGCTTCGTGTTGTGGAGCGAGCTGGCGATGGAGAGGATGCTCCTGCTTCTGAGGAGGTTCAGCTTGGGGATCTGGACGTTCAAGATGGGATCGGTGATTCTGGTGTAGGTGGCCATGTGGGTGGTGTTTTTCCAGTGGGTCCAACGATAGAGGTGTCATCGCTCGGTCCCTTGGCTGATGGTGTTGGGTCTGTGGGGGCACAACCAAGTCGCGTTGCCTTTGCTCCGGTTTCTCAGGTAGTGGCTTCACAGCAGGCTGTGCAGTCGGGTGGTGCAGTGAGTGGGCCTGTGGTCCCAGTTCCTCTGGGTGCGACGTGCTTGGACGGGGAATGTCGGGATTCAAGGGGAGTGCCTGTGCAGTGGGATGGGGCTGCGGTTAGCGAGTCCAATATCGTGGAGGGCAAGCGTTCTCGCCATCCTACTGAGCCTGGGGATGCTCGCTGCTGCTATATGATGATGGAGGTGCCCTCGATGGGGATTTTCGTTCCTTGGTAAAGGCGGGGGATGCGTGTGTGTTTGGGATGGACGCGGTTGAGCGACGACCCATCTTGCTCGTCATTACGGTTCCCGTCCCAGTCAAGGAGGCTAATCAGTCTGAGAGATTTGTAGATTCTCAATTGAAGGACATACAGAAGCACTTTGAGTTAGATGCTTTACGATTGGTGCGCAAGGATGCGGTCCCGAAGGGGACAAAGGTTGTTGGAGTGCGGTTCGCCGACTTCGATAAGTATGAGGAAGGAGAATGCATTGAGCAGAAGTCTAGGGTGGCTGCGAAGGGGTGTCAGCAGAGGCCTGGTGAAGTGAACAGAAGTCGTGGTCTATCAGTCTACCTGCACACCTCCCACCTTGCACTCCCTTCCTCGCTGCCCCCAACCTCCATGAGCACCTAACCCCTGTGTCTGGCACTGTTGCCTCACACTGTTTACTGCTCGTGACATGACAACTGTCTGTACGTACTGGTCTACCGTGGAGGTTGAGGGGTGGGCCACCTACTTCTCGTAACGTGACAGGGTTGTACTTTTTCACGAGGATTTTTACGTATCTTGCCCTTGTACATCTGAGGGCCCAATTCCCTTCCAAATTAAAGGTATGATTTGGTCTAGGGGAGTTGGGTCGCCAGCCATATCAA